>JACEVL010000501.1:1085000-1380000 GCA_020284085.1 Aporrectodea caliginosa
TCTCATTTAAAAATAGAAGGCGATTTGAAAATCGATCGCGCTGGATTGAGTTTGCGATCGATGTGCGGTCGATTTCGGGACTTTTATTGTATACAGAGTATTTTGTGTGTCTTATTCGTATAGCTGCATGTTATATGGCTGTCCATTAACTGCTAGAGCATACGCAACATTTATTAACCGTCGATAAGCCTCCTCTGCTTGTCGATGTAATGTTGTATCGATCCTAACCTGAACTTTTACAAGTAATGTAAATTAGATAAATAAAATAATGGTCTGGCTCCAGGTTCCTCTGGGAGTCTAACTCATCGAGCGCGATCGAATTACCGATCAGCCAGACCTTTGCTAGGCGATCAATCAAGAAGATCGATCGATCGATCGCCTCAAATGAGAAGCTCTGCCTTCACACACCTACACACACACCTACACATGCACACGCACGCACGCACACACACAGCCCAACAAACAGCTTGACGGTCCGCCGATTAGAATGGATTAGAAATGACGATAGCTGATGTAGCCCGCAACACACGGTTGCCTAACCGCCCAGCACTTCCTCGTGTGATGGTTGAAAGCGCAGCGTCCGTTTATCTCTCGATCCACTCACAGGTCTGTAAGTATAGGCAATGGGGGACTCTGTGAGCAGTTCCTTTAAGCGGCGATAGGCGTCGCCAGTATGTGATGTGGTCAAACTTTAGACAACTTTAGCGTAAATAAACCATAGACATCATATGTCAAATGTAAGATGTCTATGAAATAAACCTACCGCACAACAGAGCACACATTTTACCTAGAGTAGCCAAACTATATCCCATCCTGGCGCCACCTATAGCAGCCATTTTTACAGAGTCCCCCCATTGCTATTGGTTGTAGAACCTCTCCTTATTGACAGACAATGTCACAGGAATTACTACGTATAGGCATACATGCAAATGTACAGGTTTTTCTAGACCGACCGTATAACAGCATCGATCTTGCAAATTTTTCAAAGAATTGATCGGGTGAGATCCTTTACCACTGCTTGCCCGTTTGAATGGATGGATTGATCCAGAGTTTAACGGCAGCGTATGACAATATAGGCCGTTGCCGCCGACAAATATTATTTTTGGCATATTACAGCTCTTTTGAATAGACGCTGCGCCATTTAAGGTCCCAATGCGCAGACCATGCTATAGCCCGAGATTAAATCGCTGCAATAAGCCTGCAGCATCGGGAAGCGAACCGCGATCCGGACGCTCTCTAACAGAGGCGCATGAGACGCAGTTCTCTCTAACCAATGTAGCTAACTGCATGGGCCAAGCTACATGTATGTCGATCAACTGTTTAATGTGTTCCACAAAATCCTGACCATGTCGTAGAAATAACAGCGAAGCGCAAACGTGGACTCAGCAGAATCCATCCAGTACTTGTACGGGCAGACGAGAATTTAAATAAAATTCCATATATGAAGGGATGGGCATGTATGTGCATGCAATTGTTGGGGGGCGGTTGGTAGGGTTCGCCACCCCACTCATTTTTCAACCCCCTTCAGTTATTAGGTAAGTAAGAAAGTATTGCTTTATTCTTTATAGGAGGCAGTACATAACCTAGGACATGGCTGGGGTTGTGAAGCACGGATGAGAAAAGGAGAAAAATCAGCACGGTCCCAGATGTCATCGATCGAACGTCTTCTGGTCGGCAGGGAGAAAAAAAATTATTCTCAAAAAATTTTCTTGGGATAAGTTAAAGCCCCCAGCACAGCTTTCAGTGGTTTGGTGTATCTTATTTGCTTAATTAATGAAAACCATTGCTCTCTTTTTCCCAGTTTTTATTCATACCACTTCAGTGTTTGTAAAGTCATCATTTTTGGCTATAAATAGACCTAGAAATCGTCTGAAAATAAACTCAAGACTTTCCCACAAAGTATTCTTCTTTGTTCGATTTTTTGACACAGTTAAGGATCGAGTAGGGCCTACATTATACCCCTAAACCGCCGTTATAGCCGCCGAGCCGAAAAAGTTTTGTGCAAGCCGATTAGCCGCCGGAAATTTTGCCGTTTAGCTGAAAAACCGCCGAGAGCTTTTCCACGGCTAGCCGCCGGAAAAAGTTCAGCTAGAACACGCACATAGTTGTGATTATAAAGTTTGCACGCTGGATTGATAGTTTTTAGAGAGCATTGAGTGGTGAGTGCTAACGTCAGTTTCATGACCGTCTATTGTAAGGGCCCTGTCCAGGCTGTTCTATGTAGGCTATGTTCCATATATCCCGAGTTCTACTTCCGGTTTTATCTTCATTGTTAAAGATTCTATAGTGTTGCTGTTTATAATATTGTTGATGTTAAAATTACAGCTAAAACTTAAAAGTGCTTTGGATAATTGCTAACTACGTATTGTTTAAACTTTCTTGCTATTGCACACCGTCAGTGCGGTAGTACTAGTACAACAAATAGTTACAATACAATACAATACAACTCTAATTTGATAATGCCCACCTTACAAAGTTCAGAAGTGCACACTGCAGTCGGGCAGCCATTAAGAGCCATAGGCTAAATAGACTGAAAGAGGTAAGTTTTCAGTTTAGAGCGAAAGACTGTTTCGCTAAGACAGCTGCGAAGATGAGGAGGTTAAGAGTTCCAGATGGAGGGACTGTCAATGAGCGCCGGCCAAAGACAAGACGTGTACCAGGAACAACATACTTTCCAGCAGATGCTGGTCGAAAAGAGGAGCGACCTTTAACAGAGTTGCAAGGTGTGACCATGGAAGACAAGTAGGAAAGGTAAAGTACATGTGACAGTAGGCAAAAGAAACAGAGCCGTTTTAAGGAGTTTGGGGCCCTAGGCACAAGCCCTGACCTTAAGAGTAACCCGATTTCAGCCTCAATCTCTCAGCCTCAGATAGAGCAGGGCCTACTGTATTAGTGTATTTAATGTGCATAAAATGTATCATTTTGTTAAATTTATTAATATAATACTAAACTGCTAACACAGCTGACACAGCCATCTTTGTACTACAAGTGTAAAATTAAAGTTTTGGTTAATATACGTTAAAATTCGTATTGTTAATTTTGTTATACAAATTGAAAGTGAGATAATTATGAGTAAATGTTTGCTCTACATTTATTGTCAGAACATTTTCTTACAAATATCGCTTTCTTGTTTTGCTCTGAGCAAAGTGTCTTTTAATATCATCGAAATTCAAAGACTCCGACATATCTGATTCGGTAATCTGGGCTTTTAGCGTCGGAAATTAATTTGCAAGTGTGAACAAATTCCATATAGGATGGTCTTCATCGAAGAATTATGTTTATCAATCCAACTTCAATTTAAGCAAGAATTCTTATTCAACAATCCACCATCCATTTATGCAAGTATTATTTTCATCAATCCAACTTCTAGTTTCACAAGAAATTATTTTCATCAATCAAACTTTTGTTTTGACAACAAATTATTTTCATCAATTCAACTTCTATTATTTTAAGCAATAATTATTTTTAATCAATCCAGCCTCTATTTACGCAAGAATTCTTTTAATCAATCCAGCTTCCAGTTAAGCAAGAATTATTTTCAGCAATGCAACTTCCATTTTAAATTGAGAAATGCAATGATATACAGAAATTAATTTCAGACGCTGAAAGCCAAGATTACCTCTGATTCCATGCTCATGAAAGACCGTTGTTGCACTATACGGCTGCGATGCTCGTTCTTTATTAATTTAAAATAACTTAACGTTGTTAATACATTGGAGGTGGAAATGAAGTGACAAGAACAGTTTTAGAGTTTGTTCAGCTAAATAAGTTTGCCAAGTTCACTACCGAGTACCGACATGGCAATATCTAGGCCTACTACCCTAACTGCGAGAAATTTGATTACGCTTTGTTAGAATTCAAAATTTAAAACAATTTAGAAAAGACTAGATTATATTAGGACTAGGCCCCATAAGAGATTTTATATTAAAAATTAATATGAACACACCAAGACATACAAATTCTTTGATAGCATTGTAAAAAGCAGACGAATGAAAGCAGAGAAAATTATACATGAAACTATGCGGACAGTGTGCGCCATGCCCACAAATTATTGATTTATTCCAATCTAACTGCCATAACTCTCTGCGCAGACTGAGATTATTGCCAATAGCCTAATTATATCACAGTATAAATAGTGTGAATATATTTAACTACAAATGAATACGTTTGTTTATAAATGTGTTATTGTCTAACTGTGCAGAATTGTTAGAACTTATACTATTGATCACTGTAGGCCTAATATTATCCTATTGTTATTACGTGGTCGCGATTTAGTTTTTGTTTTTGGGTCGCCGCGGGGCCCCCTGTTGCCGCGGGGCCCAAGGCACGTGCCTCGCGTGCCTAGGCCTTAAAACGGCACTGAAAAGAAAGCTTAACAAATTCGTTAGTGTTTCGCCGTTGTCACGTGTTGAGAAAGCTATACTGGCTGATCTTAGCATTAATCTGAAAGTTTAGAACAGTTACAGCAATAGTAAATCAGTCTGCTGGTACAATACGTCGATCATTTGTACAGTTCCTCAGAAAGTATACGGTTGTCGATGAATCCAGATTCTACTGCTTGTCTTGCTTGGAAGTCCAGCCTGGTGATAAAGGTCATATTTAACAAGTTTCCAGTTTCTCGCCGTCGACATCAACTACCATTTCTTAACATCTGAGTATGAATCCCGACATACACGAGAATGATGATAAGGTATGAATAATTATGACAATGAATTGTTGTGTTGGTCCAGTGATAATTACATGTACATCATACACACTGATCAATCCACATGATTGTTAAATAGTAAAACGATGGAAATTATTTGAGGGAGATTACCACTCCTTCTTTTGGATGGCTATGTAATTGAATGAGTGTCATCTTTTAAGTTACTTGAAGTCTAGACGTAAACGTCGTATAGCCATCCTGTATCATGCAGGCCTTACTTGCTAAAACTGTGTCAGCCTGAAAATGGCGTTGTTTTACAGTTGTTCTAATCAATCTAATGTCTAATTAATTGGCTTATTGGAACTCTCTATTGACGACACACTTTGAACGAACTATGTTCTGTGAGTCTGTTGATGTAGGCCATATTTCAAGCCGTAATTTTTTTACGGCTAGCCGAAAAAGGTAGTTTACGCGATTTTACGTCTAGCCGTAAATTTTCTCAAGCCAGCCGTTAACCAAAAAAATTGCGGCTTGATATATGGCCTACATCAACAGACTCACAGCTCAACGCAGACTGGCGTCGGGTTGACATCTGCCAGCGCTGTGGTGTAGGGGTATGTTCGGTGCCTTGCAGCCGGAGGGTTGCGGGTTCGAATCCACCTGAAGCCGCCGCGTAGGGACCCTGGGCAAGTCCTTCACTGGCAATTGCTCATGCGCTTCGGCGTGACACTCCGATTCAGTGTCCGCGCTGTAGTGGGGAGCGCCTCTGAGTAGAAATCTTGAAGGGGCTTTAACAAGTGCTCATACATACATACATACATACATACATACATACATACATACATACATACATACATACATACATACATACAAACATACATACATACATACAGCATGCTTGCTCGGTGTCGTGCGAAAGTGATTAGCACTTTCTACAGACGGACACGTTTTCTGGATGAGGCGGTTCAATGGGATGGAGAAGAGTGTACGGCAGATAAAGAGGTCTTCGTCTTGCCAAATTCCCCTCGACCTTGTGTGAATGACTAAAACGCGTAATTAAGTGATGCGTAGGCCTATGAATTAATTGGACTGAAGCGCCATTGTCCTCGATTGCGGACTTAGCTAATTATCCTATTTTAACTACAAAACTTAATAGAGGCAAGAGGAAAATTTTATCAAAGTATAAAACGCACGAGTGAAGGAAGAACAATGTTTTAAAGGTAACCCGATTTATGTAAACGAATTCTAATGTATATCTCATTATTCTGATAGGTCTTTTAACGCAGTTCAGTTATTTAAAACTTCAGATATTAAGCAACTTCCACATATGCCGATGCTGAGAAAATGAAGTCGGCAGCAACGAGCCATTCGCATCTCGGTTGGTTGAAGGCGCTTAATTGTCTGATCTTTCTCATCTTCGTTTCGTTGAAGACACTGAAAAGGTGTAAAAACTAGTTGAAATACACATTCTTCTTTGTTGCAAACTAACCTATTACGCGCAGAACATCTGCGCTCTAGTTTGGCAAAAACATGTGCCTTCTGGAGAAATCCTGTCTTCATTCCTGTTTCTCCCTCTCCCATCGCTCCTCTGCCGAACAGTACTAAATTCATTCATTCATTCATTCATTCATACCGAACATTTGTATAGCGCCCCTTCAAGGAAACTACTCAGAGGCGCTCCCGACTCCAGCACGGCCAAAAAGAACAGTTTTAAGGTGAGAAAAGAACGTGGGAGAGAAGGTCCTAGGGACAAGGCGAAGCTCCAGAGGAAGGCCATTCCAGGTCGATGGGCCCCCACCGAGAAAGCACGATTCTGCATAGTGGAGGTTCGAGCAAAAGGGACAAGTAGGAGTCCCTGTTCAGATGAGCGGAGGGATCGAGAGCCCCTAGCACTAAGGACAGGGCAGCAGAGCTCACGAAGATAGGCAGGAGCGAAACCTAGTAAGCAGCGCCAGACTAGGGCAGCTGTTCTGTACGCAATCCGCTGCTCAGAGGGGAGCCAGTGGAGAACGTCGAGCATGTATCCAGAGATATGGCCATATTTTGGTATGCGGCCAATAAGGCGGGCAGCAGAACGCAGGATCCGATCCAAGCACCCCAGTCGAGCAGCCGGGAGGCCAGAAAAAAGTGAACAACAGTAATCAAGTCTGGTTGTGACAAAGGCATGGACAAGAGTGGAAGCAGCAGTAGCAGTGAGTGAGCGGGCGACAGTGCGAAGCTGACGCAATTGGTAGAAGCAGTCACGGCTAAGGAGGTTGATATGGGGAGCAAAGGAGAGCTCTCGGTCCAATGTGACGCCCAGGTCGCGCACAACAGAGGAGAAGGTGAAAAGGGGAAAAGCGGCAGCGAGGGCGACCATGTCTAGCTTAGCCAGTTGCTGGCGGGTGCCCAGCCAGATGAACTGGGTTTTAGCAGAGTTTAGCCGCAGCCGGTTGGACGACATCCAGGTCTCAAGGGCTCCCATGATCGAGCTCATAGCCCGAGTGGTCGCAATAGCGTCAGAGGCAGAGCAATGCAAGTAGGCCTGGACATCGTCTGCATATAGCTGGGCCAAAGCAGAATAAGAGGCGAGCAGTGAGGCAAGGTCAGAAGTGTAGATAAGGTAGAGGAGAGGTCCCAAGACGGAGCCCTGAGGTAGCCCATAAGGGGCGGGGACCCATGGGGACCTAGTTGACCCATGGACCACACATTGGGAGCGCTGCCCAAGGAAGGACTCCAACCAGGAAAGGAAGGCACCAGACAGACCAAAAGATATTTGTAACCGATCAAAAAGTATCTCATGGTCCACAGTGTCGAATGCCGCGCTAACGTCAAAAAGCGCCAGTAAAGTGAGTTGCGATCGGTCAATCGCTCCGTAGATGTCTGAGAGGAGGCGGAGCAGCAGGACTGAAAGACCGTCCTCTATAGCCTTGCTACATGTAAATGGACCATTGACCACGGTTACACGTATATTATGTATGCAAAGAGAGGAGAGAGACAGACAGACAGACAGACAGACAGACAGAGACTAGGACAGAGACAGACAGGGAGACAAAGAATGCATGAATGAATAATATTAGATTATTAGATTAACGTGCTAGACGTCAATACTTTAATTACAGGCAATTTGAGAGACAGACAGACAGACAGAGACAGACACACACAGAGAGACAGAGCATTTCGTATGAGTCCATCTCAAAGTCCATATCAGTGTATACCTACATGTACTATAGACTAGAATAATAAAATAATTAGCATTTGATCTCATCAGCTCTTGCATACATTAAACTTCCGATATACTGTACCTTCGGGTGATCTTTATCGTCTTTAAGTAGAATTTCTTTCGGATTCTACTGTAGTTGCCCTGCCTCGATTCAACCTCTGCCTCTTCTTTCTTTTAACATAGTCCCTCATCCTCATTCTCATCCCTCTGCCCCTTCTTTCTTCTAACCCAGTCCCTCTCATCCTCATTCTCATCCCTCTGCCCCTTCTTTCTTCTCCTACCCTCTTCCCTCTCATCCTCATTCTCATCCCTAGGCTCATCGACAAGACAATACAAAATTAAGAAAATAAAAAAACAAATTCAAAAGTAATAATACGGGGCTTGCGGGGTTTAATGCCACGCCAGTGGCCCCTCCTGCCATAATGAGCTTACGGGTTTTAACACCACGCCAGCGGCCCGCCAGGACTACAACAAATAAACCCCTAATACATAACAAAACACACGACAGAGCCTAGGGCACCCACCACACCCATCACAATCTCGCCTCAATCTCGTCACACCCATACCTTCTCGCCTCAATCTCGTCACACCCATCCCTTCTCGCCTCAATCTCGTCACACCCATACCTTCTCGCCTCAATCTCGTCACACCCATCCCAGCTCGCCTCCGTCGCCTCACCGGTACCTAAAGAAACACAGGAAACCAACGAAGATTAATATTATTACACGTTATGACAGATTGCAGTATCATTACAGAAAAGAATAAAGTACAAGATTCCCTGCGATGGAGCCTTGTTTGGTTTCCTTTTGTCGCAAGGACGTTGATTGATTTTTTAATATTCATGCAATATAAATGGACACTTTACGTTACCGTCACCTAGCGATATTTATTACAGCTTGTCATTATAAAATGGGTTAAGCTACATATAATAGATGCACTAGTGCACTACTAAGACTATGTCGGCACGCCCTGACATAGCCTACATACATGTAAGGGGCGCGGTGGCCGATTGGTTATAGAGCGCTCGGCTTGTAGAGAGTAGGGCCTATGGGTTCGAGCCTCGTTCGAGTCAGTTACTGTGTAGGGACCTTGAGCAAGTCCTTCACTCACAATTGCTCTGCGATATAATTGTATCTGCGACTTCGTCGTGTGTGCACTTCTGAACTTTGTAAGGATGGCAATATTAAATTACAGTTGTATTGTATTGTATTGTATTGTAAGGTCAAGCAGGCCAGCGATCGTTGCGCTCAGCTGCTCGTGAAGCCATGCAGGTGCAGCGCTTCCGTCCATCAACTTGAGCCGACTCGTGTCTCATGTCTCAGATCTTCCTCTTGAAACACTCTTCCGCTGTTTGTACGTGCTGTTGCATTTAATTCTCTTCAGCAACCACTTTCAAATTATCTTTAAACGGACTTAAACAATTCACCTTGTCACCTTGTGCTGTCAGTTCCTTGAACTCTAGCGACCGTCATGATCAAGCCTCTCCATTTCCTTCTGTCCGCCGTCGCATCTCTCAGTTCTGCCAAATTCATTCCAGTTGTTTCATGTATATATATCGTCCATCCACTTTTTCCTTGGTCGTCCTTATTTTCTCCTTCCCTTTCCACATGCTAACATCATTTCCTTTTCCAATCCATCTGATCGCATGACATGTCCAAAGAACCTCAACTGTTTGTTGTAGTGTCTCTTCCTTCTCAATTCCGATACTCATGCGCATCCAATAGTTGGTCCTTTTCTCTATACATGATATTCTCTGCATCTTCCTCCATATCCACATTTCGCATGCGTTAATCTTTTTCTCATTTTCTTGGTCATTGTCCATGTCTCGCTGCCGTATGTTACTGTTGGTATGATCAGAGCCTTCACCAATCTTTTTTTCGTGTCTATACTCACATGTTTGTCCTTCCATATTTTTTCCAGACCATTCATTGCAGCTTTTCCTATCGCCACTCTACGATTTATTTCCATATCACACTTTCCCTCTTTTTCTAGCACTGATCCCAAAAACGTGAAGCTAGTTACTGTTTCTATTTCCTCTCCGTCTACTTCAAAACTGTCCTCCTCTTCTGTTGTCATGATCTTTGTCTTCTTTATATTGAAGTAGAGTCCTGCTTTCTCGCTTTCACTCTTGAGCTTTCTTATCAGTTCTACCAAATCGTTTTTTTTTTACCCGCCAATAGTGTTGTATCATCAGCGTATCTCAGATTGTTCATTGTTCTTCCCGCTATCTTTATTCCTTCCTCAGCCTCATCCATTCCCGCCTGCCTCATTATCCTTTCAGCGTACATGTTAAATAGGAAAGGAGACAGAATGCATCCTTGCCGCACTCCCGGTATTCCCATTTCTCCCAAGGTGTTCCACATCAATTCATGATTAATGCAGTCAAACGCTTTGCTATAATCAATTAAGCATATGTATACTTTCTGTCCATACTGCCTTTGTCTCTCCATTATCCACCTCATATTGGCAATATGATCACGTGTTCCACGTTCCACGAGATTTCCTAAATTCTGCTTGACTATCAGGAAGCTCTCTCTCTCTCTCTCTCTCTCTCTCTCTCTCTCTCTCTCTCTCTCTCTCTCTCTCTCTCTCTCTCTCTCTCTCTCTCTCTCTATTGTACTCTCCATTCTTTTATGTATTATTTTAAGTAATATTTTGCTTATGTGTGATATCATTGCTATTGTCCTATAATTTTCACACTCTTTCGCGTCTCCTTTTTTAAATAAAGGGACAAAGACTGAACTTTTCCAATCTTCTGGCCATTTTCCAGTTATCCATATGTTATTATTAGTTCCTATTACTCTTTGTAAATAAGCCAATTAACATAATACTTAAATACATGCATTCTTAAAACGTGAAATATAATTATCAAAATACATGCATTCGTTCATTTACACGAGTAAAGACTAGTGGAAATTGACTGTGCTAGGTATATTATGCTACTTCAAACTTCAAGGAGCAAGCGCAATTAACTTTAAACTTAAAATGAACTTGAATCGCAGATACTCTTTATCGGACGATGCGCCGGAAAGTTAAATTTTGCACGCATAATGTTCAGATCTGCAGAGGTAATGTAATGTAAACCTTGGAAAATTTCTCCACGCCCACCGACGTCAGTATGAGCTGTAACTTGTCTATACTCAATCAATCAATCAATCAATCATAGAATTTATATAGCGCCTCTTCAATGGGGTTCTACTTGTCCATGTAGTAGCCTATAATATTTTTATATATTATATTGTTCGTGTGTGGACGTTCGACAGTCTTGAAGCCATAGTTTTGATATTAGGCCCTACCTTGCTGGATTGTCAATCGAGAGGCGGAGTTAAAATTCCCGCCAGAGTAGAAATTCGTTTATGAGTTCGGCTCCTTTTTGCCTATCCAACCAATTCGGCCACAGAAAGCACGCTGACCGTACATGCACCGTACATCAGTTGAAAGAGTAGGCATGCAACGAGGCAGTGGGCTGGCCCATTGCCTTCTATAGACAGTGGCGACTAACCCCCGCCCTCCCACCCACCAACCCACCACCACCCCCCACCCAACTCCCATCTGGACTGGGAGAACAAACCCCCACTGTGGTCGACTTATATATGAGACTCAGAAGTCAATGACAAACGTTAATGGTAAATGGAATTAAGGTCAATGCGTCAGAACTCTTAATTATGATAGAACTGGAGCAGCCATGTTTATAAGCTGGTCCCATACGGGATTATCGAAAATCAAGACCCCCACCCACCCCAGTTTATGTCCAAAACGTTAAAAAAACGTACATCTGGCAACCGTGGGAGATCGTTCTCCCCCACCCTCAACCCACTCATTGCTAGAAGCAAATGCTTCTAGATACTGGCATTGCAATGGCTGGTCACGCGCCCAAATCGTAAATATAATGTTACAAAATTGCTAAAACGATACCTCAAAGCTAAGCGTATGGGATAATGGGACCAGATTATTCATGATTGCTTCAGTTTTACCATAATGAAGAGTACTGACTCATTGGCCTTAATTCCATTTTCAGATCTTCTAATATCGTAAGCAAGAATAGAGCTTATCTAATAATAATAATAATAGCAATAAAGTTTCTTTATTTCATGAACTGACCAGTGCCGTCTAGAATTCTGTGAAGTTTAGTTCGGAAGGAGTTGGTGGTAATGGTGCTGCTCCATTGCGAACAGACAGTTCGTAGGCGGCTTATCACCAGATCAGCTTTTTCTTTCCACACACTTTTGGCCAGCTTCATATCCTTCACTTTCATAGCTACGGCTTTAACGAGGATACATTCAAGTAGCTCGAGCGGTAGATCCTGAAGCTACACGCGTAGACGTAAACAGATATCACATAATGTTAACACTTAACACACTTCTTAAGAACTCTTCACCATAAAATAAACCAAGTTGAACAATGTTAAGCAGAGTAGTACACATTACAGCAATACATATAGAGCACACATTCAATCATTCCATGTTAACTATTATTAGTAGATTAAATTGAATTAAAAACAAAGTGGTTGAACTGAACGCAGCCCAGAACTTACTTCTTACTTCGTAGATGATTCTGGTTAGATGGCTTAATTATCCGCGAGTTAAAAACGGAGGAGAGTAAGCAAGATCGAAATAATTATCTTTGACGGTTTTCGTCGGTTTAACTTTGTTGATATTATTAAGCAGCATGAAATTTTCTCATTTAGACACAAATTGTTGCCTCAGTTTCGAATTTAAGTACTAGTTGAGTGCTAATAGGACTATTTGGCTTGAAAAAAGCATGCCAACTATCAGACTATAAACATCACTATTCATTTTGTCCAAGCAATTCACAAAGTTTAGATCATACAAAGAATTTGGAATTACAGTTTAATGTTAGGCCTATATAGCTTACCGCTGTGTCACTCAGTGTGTCGAGTTTTGCACGTTTAGCATTGTCTTCTTTTTGGAATAGGGCTAGAAGCAGAATAAGAATGTAGGTGATCTATTATAATACTGATATACAAGCCCGAACTTAATAACAACAACGCATACATGTACAATTATTATAGCGAAACATTGCACAGTGAATTAAAACCGATGCAATATCATGACTATAGCTTGAAAAGTGTAACTTATATAAGCCTAATGTTACAGTTATATTGCTCGGAACTAACAGAGTGATTTTTATATAGGACAGCGATTATAAAAGTAACAGGTATGATATTTGAACAATCATTTGAACTCGCATTGTCACAATTTTTAAATTTGACACAGTGTCATGCAAACAGCTGGTCGTCGCATGTAATAGCGTGGCGCCCACACTACAGTAAACAAAAACTGCACGGATTGGCTAAGAAGCTCTTACCGGCATTCCCAAGTGTTCATCGTAAAAAAACTGGGTAATCCCGTAGTTTAGGTTGATATAATTATTTTAACGTATTCAGTGCCGTACTTGACGTTGGTAAATGGTAAGTAAGCAGTCGCCCTAAGCAGTCACCCTAGACAAAGTGAACCAAGTTTCACATCGGGCCACTTTGCTGCTTACAGAGGTGTCGTTTCAAGGATGCAAATACATCCTTTTATAGATCACGATAACCACCATCAATCCAGCTTCCATTTCATCGGATTTTTTCATCAATCCAACTTCCATTTAATGAAAAAGTTACCCAAATTCTATTTAAGGAAAATATATTTTTCATCGATGGAACCTTTATTTAAGAAAATAACTATTTTCATGAATCCAGCAGCTTCTATAGGCTACTTATGGAAACAATTATTTTCATCAATTCAGCTTCTATTGAATCAAAAACTTTGTTTTATCAATCCAGCCTCTGTTTGCATGGAAAATTATTTCGATCAATCGAGGTTTTATTTAAACACAGAAATGGTTTCATCAATCCCACTTCCATTTAGAGAAACAATTTTCTTCATCAATCTAGCTTCCATTTTAAATTGGCCATATGAAATAATTTACCAACCTGAACTACGGGATTACCAAAAAAACTGATTTAGTGAGTGAAATTGCAAACAATTATAAAGCACGCTATAAAAAAAACTTTCTTGTATTATAACTTACATTCTGAGCCTTCATTCGTTTGCTCATCATTGTTCGATTCAGCTGATGTTCGTTTCTTCGACATAGTATGAATGGAAGAATTAGGAGTAGAGGAAGAATAAACGTCTCCTCTTGTCACAGTGAACGTCAATATTGCAAGAAACACCAAATGGTTGTAGGTAAAATGTTTAGCAGATCGAAAGAGAAAATCCAACGCTAATTACAAAAGCAAAACGATTACGACAAAAGTTATTAAGATGGTATTAAAATTAAAGAATTTGTCGGTCTGAAATAGATAATGGCGTCTGGAAACATAAATTGTGACGTCACACAATGGACATGATGTCATATAGGCTACTTCGTATTCATTAATACTATTATAAGTAAGCTTATTATTATAGTTATAACATAGGGCCTATAGGCCTAGTATGACAATTTAATGGAGATATTTATTATTATTGTTATTATTGTTTCTACAGTTTTATATCTCATAAGAATAGGCGGCTATCTGCTTTAATATCGTTTTTGTATCATCCACACTTTTTATTCTTAATTTTTATTTCTGCTGCTGCTGTTCGTATACTAATACTGCTGCTGCTGCTCCAGTGCTCCTACTACTACTACTGTTGCTGCTGCTGCTGCTGCTGCTGCTACTAGGCCTACTACTACTTAGTCTAGTAATACTAATACTATACTGTAGTAGTAATAGTAGTAGGCTAGTAGCAGTAGCAGTAGTAGCCTGGCAGTGGTGTTTGTTAAGTCATAACTTTTTGCTAAAGAATATAGGCCTACGTACAAATCTTCTGAAAATAAAACTCAGGACTTGTCCAATAAGAGGATCTATTCTTCATTGTTCAATTTTGTCAAAGTCCCACACCCACTACAACAATTATTCAGCACGTAGGCTATACCGATTTACGTACGTAAAAACTTTTGGTCGGGACATCCGAACATGTGTGAATTTTTTAACCCCACGCCCTCAAATTTGACATTTCAAACCCTTCAAAACATACGCAGGATTCTCAAGTAGCCTACACATACCTACAATAAGGTATGTTAAGTACTTGCCAGTATCAGCTAGAGGCAGATGGAGGATATGCAATTAGGGAAAGTTTTAAAAGTTTAGTGGATATGGCGTGGTGGAACGGATGGGCAAATTACTCGGAAAATGTTATTGCATTACAAATTACAAATTACGGTGGGGTATATAATTGCATTTCATATTGCAAAATACATGGGAAAATGTAAGTGAATTACAAATTACGTAGTTTCAATTAGGCCTACGTAATTTCATTTTCAATTACGTAATTTCAATTACCGCCCAATTCTGCATGGTGGCTGGGCCTCTGGATGATAAAATGAAATGTGTTATCAGTGTATTCGGCAGGTGGCAACACATTACTGGTCTGCAGATCTCGTTGCGTTAGCAAGAGCTCTTTCAATGTGACCCTCTGAGTCTCCGACCGCTTCAACCGTCTCCAATTTCACGATAATCTCAAGCCATAATTATAGAAAAAGCAAATACGTGAGCGGTAAATAAATTAACTCCTAATAATCAGTTGTCTATAAATTAACTTATAAATGTGTCTCATGATAGCGTTCATATTTTCTGCTGATTTTGTTATTTTACTTTCTAAACACTATGACTTATTTTAGTCACTTAATTTGTACTACTAAGTGAGGTAAAATCAAGCTGAACAATAATTATATTGTTAAACATTACATGAAAACCAATTACCAAGAATAATCAGTCCTTCACCCTTTAATCTTTGCTGCTGTTGTCAAATAATATAGACACAATGTGCTCTGCTTGAACACCTGAGAGAGGTGTCCTGCTGTTGCTATATTCATAAGTTCTTTAAATTGCGTTATATATTGTCTATCCAGGTTATATTGTCAATGCTATGACTATTAAGTCATTGGATTAGATCAGTTTCAGGTCAATGAGTGGCTTAACCCTAAACAATTCATGCGAACGTTTTTTTCTCAACGGAATCTATTACCGCTTGTCATGCTTATTAGAATAGTAAAAGTCTACTCTATTCTGACAATTGAAAAGGGTCATTTCAAGATAGCGTCCAAAATGGCTGCCGAGAGCTGAAATTGTTTATTACCTCCGCACTATTCAACCTAGAAAAGTGTGGTGACTCTGACCGTAGGCTTTTACTTCGCCACTGCCCGTAATCTGGTAGCGCCAGTCCCAAGTCTGGAGAAAGGATCGAGGAGACAGTGGCGTAAATCATGGGGGACAGAGGGGGACTGTCCCACAAAGTTTTGACCTAAGCCCTTCTGTCCCCCAAAATCCGACCCTCGTATATATAGGCCTACTCTAGAATCTAGATAGATTCGCTTCCCGGTCGGGTCGGTTTATCAGAGATTAATTTCTCGGATCTTTACTGCGGGTGCATGGCTCGGTCGCAATTTAAACGTGGAGTACGAGGTTGCTTTCTGCCTCCGACACTAATCATCTTCGATATGAAAAAGTGTCGTTAAGCCGAAACAATTATTATCTAGGTAGATAGGCCTATTCGTTTTATTTTCTGACAGGTTGACAGACCGCAACCAGTTAAACAGACCGCAACCACGGACTCTGTCTCTGTCCCCCAAGTTATGTATAGATTTTCGCCTCTGGGAGGAGAGCGACGCTATAGTCATCATCACAGGCAATAGAGAAATTGATATCAATTTAATTTTAAAGAAGAAAAAGGTGGAGAAACCATTACTACTGTTCTATTTTTTTCAAACTGCTTTCTACAGTATTTTGGTCCAGAGTAGGCCTATATAACAAATGTTTTATCGGCCAAACTGTTTACAGGTTAGTTCGCTAAGAGCGCTATTGGAGCAGAAGTCTTTATAATTTATTAAACGATAGCGGGATGTGAACCCTCAACTTCTGGTCGACTGTCCAGCACGCTGATCATAATTATGGCACTTCCATTCGTATAAGTGAAAACCAAGCGAGAATGAATAAACTAAGCAACAGACATGATATATTGACATTCGTGATGTCCTTAATACGATATAATAGTTAGATGCTTCTATACGTGCCACCAATTCATAGCTAATATCACTCAATAAATAAATTGATAAAATTTATAAATAGAGATCAGTGGTTTTATTTTATTTTGACAAAACACGGTTATTTCAAATAAACGTAGACTTTAGATTAAGAGATGACGCTATCATTGCTTTTAATTACGTCACGAACTGTAGTATCTCTGCAAAATACGATACTACGCCAAGCGTTATTTCTTGCTATTTCTGGGCATTGGGGGAATTTTCCGCGTCAACTGGAAAATTTGAATTGTGATCAGTCATAAACAGAATTTCCAAGTCAAATAAGACGAAATTAAGGGAAAACTATTCTAACTGCCGGACTTAGTCTTCTAGGATCGTCCGTATTTTTCTGTCAGTTTAATTTCCTATTGTAGGCGTATTCTTCTTTTTTACAGGGCTATTGAAACACGGCGTATGGCTACCCCTACCCTTGTGGATGAATCGATTTGTTTAGCGACTTGAGTCCATGCCTGAGAGGCGTAATCATTCACCGAAGAACTTCCTGAACAATTGTTTGGCGATTATGGCGTTGATGGCCGCAACAACAATGGCTAAATCATCGAACCAGCCGTTTTATTTCATTCTCACGAAGGATAACAAAGCCGAGAAGAAGACTAAGGCGGGTTTCAAGACGAAGAATGAAACGATAGCTGTACTAAAAGGCAGTCTGTGGTACGTGGACGATAAGGAGTTTAACGATATGAGCCGACGTAGTACGGCCTTGCTTCATTCCGCCGAATGCAAGGACCTTAGCTTCACTTGTGAGCTGCAAGACATTACGAAGTTGACTCTTCTTGAATTTCTTTTACTTTTTGCGCTAACAACTTGCAAGGAACGGGACGCCTTGCACACGGATAACCGGCGGTTCATGGAATTGACTCGGCTTTACGAGGTCTGGAAAGAGGCCTCCGACTTTAATGGAAGCTATCCAAGGGTTGAGGTTAAGGACGAGCGACTCTTGGCAGACCCTATCTCCGGGATGCTGAAGTTCGTTGGGGAGATTCCGAGCAAAAGTGGATTCTGGTTTGGGATTGAAATGGATCCGGTTTGTTTCAGTATTTTCTCGTATTTTTTACGACCACCGTAATGTAATCTAATTTTGATTCTTATTTCGTTTATTCGATTATTACGCTTTGAGGCACTAGACAAGTGTGTGTAAATGACATTTCATGGGCTGTTACACAGGGTCTACCGAGCAGGCTCAAACCAGGAATCGTTAGAGTAATGACCTAGTGCATCACCAAAGCTCTTCTTCTTATTACCCCCAAACAAAACCCTGTGGAGAACGCAAGGTACTTGTAAATATCCTTTGGCAGCAGAGCATAGCGACCAGCAATCAGGCTGATTTGTGAATGGTATAGAAAGCTCTGTGATGCTGGTGATGTGCCACTATCGTTGATCCATATCTTACTGTTAAACGAATTGATTCCTGATCATTGTGATCAATAGTGTCTGACGCACGAGAACTCCAGATCTGAATCTGTTAACACTGAAAAACTTTTTTTACGCATGCGTGCATGACAGGGATGTGTGGTCATGACGTAATGCATTTTAAAATCCCTCCAACAGTTGAACATTTTTCTGTTGCATATATTGCTTATCATATTTCATATTACCCGGGTAACATGTAACATGAACTCCTCTTTTCCATAAGTGCTTGAAGGCCATTGTGTACTATCATGGCTTTTTGTGTTAGGTCGGGAGTGCCTCTTATGGGTCTCTCGAAGTTGCGTTATATAAATCTGAAATTACAATTGCGGTTTTCTTTTTTTCAGCAATATCGCGATCGGGACATTAGCAACACCGACGGAACATTCGACAATGCTGTCTTGTTCACATGTGCTCCAAGAAGCGGACTTCTCGTCACAGCCAACAAAGTCTTTGTCAAAGACGCTGGAAATCTCTCGTCTGTGGCCAGAGACAGAAATAATCAGCACAGAGAGATTTCCCGCAGTTTTACCACAGATCCCTCGCCGCCTATGCGCATTTCGCCCCCACGTGAAGAGACCTCTAGTGCTCGAGTCGCTCCTGAGCGCGGGTCAGAAGCACGGACGAACGAGCTGCCTCGGCCAGAGGTGGACATCGGAGATAGAGTTGTATGGTATGATGACAAGAATGATCAGCAACTGGCGACTGTCAAGTGGATTGGAGTTATTCGTGATAAACCTGATCAGTACACAATTGGTGTAGAAAATGTAAGGTTTATTAATTTTTGTTTATTTAAATATCATTTATCTGAAGTGTAACAAACGGAGGGGTGCAGGCTGGACTGTCAGCTGAGAGGGCAGGGTTCAAATCCCCACCAGGGCAGATATTTGTGTCAAGATTTCCGCTCCATGTGCACCCTTAGTCAACTCAGCTACAGTGAGTACACTGACCATACACTGTTGGTGGGAAGATGAGACGGCGAGGGAAAGAACTGGCCACCGCCCTCATATGCCAAGGCTAAGAAAATGAAGTCACGAACACTTCATACCCATGGCTGCCTCTCAGGCTAACTTAAGGGACTCAGGCTAATTCTACTAAAAAGACAAGGGACTGCTCTTCTATGTGTGAAATTTTACTAAAAAGACAATTGATTGCGTTGTTCCTTTGGGTGTGGTTTTCTCGGGATGAACCAGCTGGCATGGAAATGAAAAGATCCGCTGGGCAAACAGCTGCAATTCGTGACACATTCCTTATCGCAAGAATATTTTAGAGATTTTTTGCATTAAATTAATAAAAAAGTAAACTACACTTAAGTAAATTAAGTAGTTCCTTTGGTTGTGGTTTTCTTCAGGATAAACCGGTTGGCAATGGAACTGGAATGCACAACAACGAACAACTGTTTGTCACAAAACACAACTACGCGTCACTCATTCCCGTCGTTGGTCTTCTGAAGGCGGAAGTGGTTTACGGAAGCAGGGACCTTGTTCCGCCCCCTCCGAACACCACTCGAGGTAACGACGTTCCCTCCGATTCTGTGCATGCCTTTCTCTACCATGTCCTGGGTTTGATTTGCACATGTGAAGATGGCAAATGTGTTGTATTGTATTCAGCTGTGCTCGATCTGAGCAAGTACTCCCCTGAATGGCCGTTCAGTGGAGTACTTGCTCGGATCCAGGATAGCTGATACTAACCTGTTTTCAGTGGTCCTAGGAAACCTGGGTCATGTCCTTCCCAGGTTGCTATCTCCATTGCGGCCGAAGGTTTTAAACACTGCCTATGGCCAAGACCTCATGACCTGGTTTTGCTGAAAGCAGACCACAGCATGATGAAAACTTTTATAGTCAGAATGCTGTACACATACTAACCAACCGGTTAGCTTCAACTAGCCACAGACCTTTGATTGTTTAAATGATTGCTTACTTTAACCATGATGTTTGTTCACCAGAGCGCTGTTTGGCAGCTGGTTAAATAAAGAATATAACATAACATAGATTTTTTATTGCTCCCAAAAAAGTACAATAACAAATCATCATATTTCAAATAATACTAAGTTGGGTTACAAAAGGAGGACCTAAAGGGACCAGAGTCCCGCTAAGCAGGGCCACCTATGTACCAGTGCTGTTAGGTGGAGGTTGACAACATAATGTTCAGGAGTGGGAGTGAATTAAGTGTCAACTGAAATGATAACATAATTAGCATTGTCTTATGCTGAAAAGTTCTTTAATAAACAAACAGAAGATTAAAAGCAGTTATATATTTAAAGTTAGTAGGTGGGCACGCAGAAGTTTTTTAAATAGGAGGAGATGAGACGCGCTAAGGATGTCGGCAGGAAGATTGTTCCAAACAGTAGGACCAGTTATCTTAATAGAGAGTTTGCGAGTGTTTGTGTGAGCAAAAATATACATACTTACTTACTCTCGATTGCTCAGTGTCATCGACTGATGCTTGGTCGTTAGATAGTAGCGCTTTATGATGCATAATAATAATAATATTAATAATTGTGATAATAATATTAATAATAGTAATTATTGTAATAATAATAATATATATATAGTGGGGAGGGTGGTTTAGGTAAGTGGTAACACTCCGGCACGAAGAGCTGAAGATCAGAATGAATGCGGGTTCGATTCGTGCTACCCTCCCAAAACGTCCACTCAGCCTTTCATTCGCTAGGAGGCTTTAGTAAAATGACCAGTAGTACAGACTGACACCTTGCATGGGTGCCGTAAGTTAAATTCGACTCCTGTAATAAGTTTTGATCATCCGTTCATACTGTGACTTGTAATCATACTGCAGTGTGTCAGTTTGAATTAATAATAAGCACAGATATATGTTAGTAATAATAATAAAATGAAAGCTCTGGTTTCTTTCACAGAGGCCATGACACCGACCATGACAGCGCGCTCGCCGATCTGGGACAGAGTCACATGGGGACCAGATGTGAATCAGCCGCACCCCTCATACCTGCAGTCACAGTCAGACAGTGGGGCTCTACTCACGTCACAGAATGCTCGCATGGGTAACCGCCCCCTCTTCTCAGCATCCTACGATCAGATTCCGTCGTTCCGAGCGCAGACGGGGAACCAGTTCGATCATAATGCATCTGTGAGGATTTCTTCGTCACTGGCCGGAAATGAGCAGCGCACGGTCAAAGATAATTTGCCGTACAATTTCGACAGACTACTGAGTGAGTTGAAAAATAATAATAATAATATTTATTCTTTAATGAAGCACCTGACAAACGCACTGCGCTGTACATGTACATGTTATGACGATTAAACAATTCACAAGAACACAAATTACAGAAGACATAAATCAACAAAGTTGCAGCCATGCAAGGTGCAAGCTCATTGTACTTTTTCTGCCACCTAGGGAATGAAGGCATGGGCTAAACCCAGGGGCCTTACGGGAATCGAACCGGGTCCGTGAGCACTTCATACTATCCCCCTCCCCAGTATGCTTGGATGTCTTTGGTTGTTTCGATAGGTGTCTCAATGAATGGGTGGGTGGGTCACCCAGGGTGGGTAGTTTGGTATGTAGGTCGGTGGGTGGGTGAGTAGGTGGGTGGCTGGTTGACTCTGTGGTTGGCTGGCAGTTAAATGTGACTTCTGTTAAACTTGTTATTATCTGTTATTACTATATTATGTAATCTTACTGCATACTTGTCAGTTTGAATTAATAAACGATTATTATTATTATTATTGGCTCTGTGGTTTGCTGGCTAGGTAGTTTGCTGGCTAGGTGGTTTGCTGGCTAGGTAGTTTGCTGGCTAGGTGGTTTGCTGGCTAGGTAGTTTGCTGGCTAGGTAGTTTGCTGGCTAGGTGGTTTGCTGGCTAGGTAGTTTGCTGGCTAGGTTGTTTGCTGGCTAGGTAGCTAGGTAGTTTGCTGGCTAGGTAGTTTGCTGGCTAGGTAGTTTGCTGGTAGTTTGCTGGCTAGGTAGTTTGCTGGCTAGGTGGTTTGCTGGCTAGGTAGTTTGCTGGCTAGGTAGTGATTTGGGTTGCATAGGTTTGGAAGGGCTGGCTTTGGTGGGTCGTTAGGTCTTTTGACTGTTTTCATTTGTTGATTTATTAATCGCTTTGATGAAATGTAATTACGACAGTTTATATAGCATCGTCAGTAGGAGGCTACTTCTAGAATGCTTTACAATGTCAGTTGTCAGTTCAAATGCTAAAAGTTACATAGTTAGTAGATTTTCAACTGTTTTTACAAGCACAAAGATTGAACAGCAAAGTCTTTATTGAACACCATACAGTACTGTAATGTAATGTAACAGAACACTTGTATAACGTGTCTTAAGAGCTTCTCAGAGTTGTGTGTACACAGCTCTCAGTCAGATGGAAAAAGGCGTGTAGTCTTAGAGAAAGTGCAGTCCGCAGCTGCCGTTCGATCTTTTGCTGCTCGCTGATAGTTTTCATTGTTTGTCGATAGTTTTCGTAGTACTTTGAAATAATTTTCGAATTTTTTATTTATGACATCAAAATTTGGCTAATTTCCTATTCAAAATATTTACTCACTTTCTTGCAGGAGATCGCTTTTCACGGGAAGGCCAAGTCCAAGGCACCTACGACGTAACAGATGTCCTTGAGCCTAGTACCACGAAAGACCATAAGAGAAGAAACAGGGTGACAGCGCGAGATGGAACATCCGATACCAACGAACTGCCGGAAACTTTCGAGACTCATCTTGAGCCAATGTTCCCAGCCCGAGAGCGCAACCAACCAATTCGAGATTTTCCAGCACCCCGTCAGTCCAGCGGGGCGTGCACCGCGCCGCTGGCTGGCGCGAGACCGGGGCCTGACGCTTCGGGGGTCGCGAACCCAAGGGGTAGCGATGGAGACAATTTTATGCCAATCCCTGTCGATCCGTCGAAGTTAAAGACAGAGTTGGACATTGGGTCAATGGTTGAAGTGGACATTCCAGGGTACAGCGAAATGCAGTATGGAGTGATACGGTGGATGGGGTTACTGAAGGAAGGCGGCACAACTTATGCCGGCGTGGAGCTGGTAGTTGCCTCATGTCATCTATTCTAATCTATCCCAATATAATATATCCTAATATAATATAGTGTATATCATAGTCTAATCTATCCTATTATAATATATCCTAATTATAATATAATCCTAATCAATCCTGTTCTAATCCTAATCTAGTTTGTCCTAATCTAGTTTGTCCTAATCTAGTTTGTCCTAATCTAGTTTGTCCTAATATAGTATATCCTAATATGATATATCCTAATATGATATATCCTAATATGATATATCCTAATATAGTATATCCTAATATGATACATCCTAATATGATATATCCTAATCTAATCTATCCTAGTATAATCTCTCCTAATGTAATCTATCCTAATATAATATATCCTAATCTAATGTCATTCCTATCCCGATCTTCCTCTTATATTTACTTTTCTTATTCCTCTTTATATTCGCCCATGTGTTCCTCTTATTTTTATTCTTCATATTCTCCCATGTGTTCCTCGTCTTCCTCTTCATATTCTTCCATATATTCCTCTTATTTTTATTCCTCTTCATATTCTCCCATGAGTTCCTCGTCTTCCTCTTCATATTCTTCCATATATTCCTCTTATTTTTATTCCTCTTCATATTCTTCCATATATTCCTCTTATTTTTATTCTTCTTCATATTCTCCCACGTGTTCTTCCTCTTCATATTTTTCCTTTTCTTTATCCTCTCCCTTTCCACTTTTCTTCCCTCTCCTCCCATTCCTCTTCTTTTGCAGCTAAATCTTTCCGCCGATTTCTTTTTCCCAGGAGAACGAGAATCCGGCGTGTACGGACGGGACATTTAAGGACGTCCGCCTCTTCAACTGCGCCCCCAAGAAGGGATTCTTCACGAATCTCCTTCGAGTTCGTCGAGACATTCGATTTGCAGAAGCCTCACAATTCGTCCGACGATCAGACTCTGATGGTGAGTTCAAACAATGAAATAGTGAGGTTTGAGGCATTTCTTATAGGAAAAGAAGTGTTAGAGTGTCGAATATATATACATCGGTAGTCGTTTTCAATCCTTGGGGTTACAAGAATGCACGAGAATCCATGACAGCCCTAGATCGAGGCTCAACCAAAAGACCCGTACAAGAAGATCGCAGACTGCAGAGAGGCTTGTATGAAGATAGGCTAACTATAGTGGTTAAAAGTAAGGGTTTTATAGGTCAATCTATTCTGAATGCAACCGGAAGCCAATACAGCTGAGCCAAAAGTGGAAGAGTCACCAGCGGCAGGCCCATGCAGACACGTGGAGCCCAGCCAGTGGGCTATATAGTGGGAGGACCGATAGCGCATTGGATAACACACTGGCATAGAGAGTGAGAGATACGGAGTTCGAGACCCGTAGGCGGACATGCTTTGTAGGCTGCTATTAGCGCCGTGTATTTCAGGCTGTCTGTTCTGTTAGTAGTTAAGATTTATGTCTTCTGTCATTTGTGTTCTTGTGAATTGTTTCAATTGCATAACGTGCAAATGTACAGGGCAGTGCGTTTGTCAGGCGCTTCAATAGAGAAAAGATTATTATTAGAAAAGATTATTATTATTATTATTATATGGATCATAAAGTAAGGTAACATTGTTTTCATATTTAGTTAAGTTAGGGTGCTCTACATGTGGTAATGTAGACTCAAAGTAAAATAATAAAAGCATACTTACGATCTTCTGGTTCTCTGCCTCTTCAGGCAGGTTCAAATGTCCGACATCGCCATACCTCTTGCTGTTGTGCCTCTTCTTTCAGCTTTCCATATCTTTCTGTCATCATCCAATCTAGCATCATCTGTCTTGGTCTAACTCTTGTCTTCCTCCCAGCTCCATTTTTCCGTCAATGACCATTCTTAGTAGTGAGTCTCCTCTCAGCGTGTGTCCGATCCATTTCCTTTGTCTCTCTCTTATAATTCATTCATTCCAAAGATTTATATAGCGCCCCTTCAAGGTTACTACTCAGGAGCGCTCCCGACCCAACCCCGGCTGAAAAGGATGGTTTTAAGGCTAGAGTAAAACGCATCTAAATGAACTCTAGGAATAAGGCATAATGTTAATGGGAGCCCATTCCAAACCATGGGGACAGCAACAGAGAAGGCGCGAAAAATAGGGTAGTTTAAAGAAGATACAGAAAGGTAGGCCAAGGACAAAGCTTGGTCAAGCAGTATACATCAGGTAAAGTATCGAAAGTGGTTACTAGATTGATTGGTTTTCGATGTGCCTCCGATAGAAACCCACGGGTGCGTTTTTCATTGTGCTTCAGCTTTCGGTAGCATGGAATGCGACGAAGTTCTTGGAGTCTACTCTCACTTGACCTTCGAAACGGCTGAGGACCTCAATCGGTTTATCGTGGCACAACGCGGCACGGCTCGACAACGGGCTGACCATCCGGGCCGGAACAAGGGCATCCAGGGCCACCACAACTCATGCTACCTGGACACAACGCTGTTCAGCATGTTTGCATTTTCATCGGCTTTCGATTCAATTCTTCATCGCGAGATGGCACCTACCGATATCAAAAGCTACAGCCAAATACAACGAGCTTTGCGAGACGGGATTGTCAATCCTCTGCGTTGGTAGGTGGCACTTTATCATTTTGTATTGTATTGTTTATCCTCTGTGTACTTAAGTGGCACTTTTATCATTTTGTATTGTATTGTTTATCCTCTAAGTGCTTAAGTGGCACTTTTATCATTTTGTATTGTATTGTTTATCCTCTAAGTGCTTAAGTGGCACTTTTATCATTTTGTATTGTGTTGTTTATGCTCTGTGTACTTAAGTGGCACTTTTATCATTTTGTATTGTGCTGTGCTGTATTGTCAGTCCTTTGCATTGGTAGGTGACACTCAGCAGTTTATATTGTATTGCCAAACCTCAGCATTTATAGGCAGTGCTTGTGTGGTATCATATCATATAGAATTCTGCTGCATAGTTAGTGTTGTTTTAGTTTTGCCTTGAGTTTTAGTTTTAGTTATTATTAGTTTTACATCCTAGGTGTTTTAGTTATTATTAGTTTTAGTTATTTCGCCAAGTTTTAGTTATAGTTTTAGTTAATAGAAACTGACACTTCCTCGTTTTAGTTTCTTCAGTGTTAGTTTTAGTTTCAGTTATTTGTTCACTGATAGTTAGCCGAAAATAATGTATATCAAATTAAAGCCAATAGGCAATAGCAACCATTGTTTTTACAGTATGACAACATGCCATGTATCATAGATGATATAATATCCCTTTAATGATTAGTGTGGTAAAAGTTTCTTGTTGAGCTTTATGTGATTCCTGATTTTCGCCCCAAGTACAAAAACATTGAATATTCAAGGACGCTAGGTTTTCGTTGTGTGTTTTCGTTAGGTTTTCGTTAGATGTTTTAGTTATTATTAGTTTTGACCGTTTTAGTTTCAGTTATCGTTTTTGGCCGGCTCTGCGAGTTTTAGTTATTATTAGTTTTAGTTATTTCACCAAGTTTTTGTTTTAGTTTCAGTTAACTATAACCCTGAGTTTTCGTTAACGAAGGTTTTCGTTTTAGTTTTAGTTAACGAAAACAATACTATGCATAGTGTAAGAGCCGATAGTATTGCATTGTGGTGTATAACAATATCTTGTCTTATGGTATTGTATTGTAACACAATACTATATGCTGGGGCATTGGCGGACTGGTTAGAGTGCTCGTCCTGAAACAGGGAGGGTATGGGTTCGAGCCTCCACTGAGGCGGTCACTGTGTAAGGAACTTGAGCAAGTGCTTTACTCACAATTGCTCAGTGCCATCGACATTTTATCACATGGTCTTGTTTGCACTTGTCAACTTTGGAAGCAGGGCTATACGTCAAATCATTGTATCTTATTGTTGTATTGTACAATGGTATCTTATTTTTATACTGTACAGTGGTATCTTATTGTTATATTGTACAATGGTATCGTATTGTGTGGTTAAGTGTGTGTCAGTAACTCGTTTTGCAACTTTCTACCTGTGGTGAGAAATTCAAGTCATAAGTTTATATTATTGCTTTGCAGTACTTTGCAATATTAAAATCAGTTCTTATTCCCCAGGCTTACCGTTATTCAACTTGGTCATCTGATTATCTTTCGCTGGTCATAACTAAAACTAAAACTGTTCTTGGTGAATGAGCTTTTTCGGTTGCTAGACCTACTTTTTAGAACTCTCTCCATGTGTCTGTCTGCTTGCTCAGTTGCTTGTGTCATTTTGTTCTCAACTGAATACTTACCTCTTTCAAATTGCTTATCCACCATAGGCTGCCTCTCTACGCACTGATCTTCTGGATATTGACCTGATTACGGCTTGGTTTTGGCGTGCCATCAGTTGAGGTCCTGTGCATTAGACACTGGCACAATAGAATTTACTAGTTACAATTACAGTGTGTCGTGGTGCACGTTTCTTCTTAAAATTGCTGTGTGTAAAGTTAAATTCACTTGAGCAGTTGTCTTAAGCTATCTATGGAAATGGACCAACTGAGCCCTACATGTGCTTTATAAGTCCTTTTGGTTGACCTATTGACCTCAGCAGCAATTCTTGTGCATATGATTGTAGTAAAACTGTTTTTGTGATGATATTCACATTAACATCTCAATAAATGAGTATTTAATTTAGTAATGTAAATTCATGTTTCTATTTTTCATGATTTTCTGTTAATATTTGTGCTTTTTTCTGACGATAGCCAGATGTTCGTTCGTGCCGATAAAGTGTTGCACTTGAGACAATGGCTCAGCCAGTGCAGTAACATCCAGGGCTTCATGGATGAAGAAAAAGGTCAGGATTCTTTCATCTTCCAGAATTCCTTTATCTGCTAGGGTTCCTTTGTCTGCTAGGATTCCTTTGTCTGCTAGGATTCCTTTGTCTGTTAGGATTCCTTTGACTAGGATTCCTTTGTCTGTTAGGATTCATTTGTCTGCCAGATTCCTTTGTCTGCCATGATTCTTTTGTCTGTTAGGATTCCTTTGTGGCCTAGGATTCCTTTGTCTGTTACGATTCCTGTGTCTGTTAGGAATCTTTTGTCTGCTAGGATTCCTTTGTCTGCTAGCATTCCTTTGTCTGCTGGGATTCCTTGTTTGCCAGTATTTCTTTATCTCCCCGGATTCCTTTGTCTTCCAGATTCCTGTGTTTGTCAAGATTCCTTTGTCTTCCAGGATATATATATGTCTGACAGAGCTCTTTATTTTTGTCTGTCAGGATGCACATGTTTCCGGATTTTTAATTGCTTCTCTTGATTATTTCTTTCTTTCCCATATTTATTTTATTTACTGTCGTTTCCTATAAATGCAGTTGGAGTTGATTGCAATCATATTTTGCCTGCAGACGATCGTGATTACACAGTTATATAGCACCTCTACTAAGAAAAATAAAGCTGGCGCTCTTGGCCTGATAACAAGACGTGAATAGGCTGTATGTGTGTGTGTATGCATGTGTGTGTAATACTGAATATGCATGTATGTGTGTATATGTATGTGTCTTGTATGTATGAGTTACTTGACTTATGGCCTTGGCGATGCTCCCGCACGCATAAGCCGCTCGTTTATGGAAGACCTCCATCCCTCTCTGTTGTATGCCCGGTGCGTAGCCTCCTGTACCGACAAGCCCATTTCTCCGCAGTCCTCCTTTATCATATCCATCCATCGTTTTTTGAGTTTCATGATCAATGGGGTGAAGGCGACTGATCAGGTCTCTCCCTCCTCCTTGGTTTAGATTTAGCCGAGACCTAGTCCCGTTGCCCGGGGGAGACGACGTGGACGTACTAAACCATGTATGTATGTGTGTATCTCGTGCTTTCTGTAAAGCTGATTTGACAGTAATTTTTCGGTGTATATTTTTAGATCCAGATGAGTTTCTCATATCGCTTCTACAGGAAACAATGAAGGCTGAACCATTCATTAAGTTCAGGTAGGCAGATACAGTACACTTACAGTACAGGTCAATTGATGCCCTGTCTATTAGATACTGGCACTATAGAAGTCACTAGTTAAAGACAATATGGTGCGGTTTTGAATGGGGCTATATAAATGCAACATAGAGCATCGATGGTAGTCGTAATGGTAGTTGCAGATTTATATAGCGCCACTTGAAGATAGACTCATCAGAGGCGCTCCCGACCTAACACAATGAAACCACGATTGAACAAAATAGTCTTCAAGTGTTTGCGGAAAAGAGGCAAAGAGAGGCTGCAGTGGAGTTCATGAATGGGGCTGATGGACTGTCAACCTAAAGGTTGGGGTTGAAATTAGGGTTGTTAAAATCGGATTTTTGGCAATCCGAATATCGGTTTTAGAAATCCGATTTTAAACCGAATTTCGTTTTTTATTGGCCTTCATAGAAAATTTAATATATTATTATATAACGCAAGTTATTTTATATATTAGGTACCGTAACGTACGTTAATAAACACCTTCTTATCTGCTGGCTATATTCGATGAAAACAATCGTAAACACTAAAGAAATGCATGAATTAATTCTTTCTGGCATTTCTTGAAATTTTCACTATGAAAATGATTTTTTTATAAATTCGAATTTCGTTTTGTCAATAATAAAACCGAATTTCGTTTTCAAAACCGAAATTCGGATTTCCGAATTTCGTTTAACATCCCTAGTTGAAATCCTCGCCAGGGCAGCAAGATGTTTCAAATATCTTCTGTTTGTGTCTACTAATAAATTCAGCTGTTAAATAGGTACACAGTGGGAAGGTATGGCGGCAAAGGAGAGGACTTGCTGCCCACCCTGTATGCTGAGGCTAAGAAAATGAAGTTGCTCAAGGGACTCCTCTTCTTCTTTTGTTTCTGAAAAACAAACATAGTTGGGTCCATATTTGATGGGTCATGATGTACTTTACCAGAGGGTTCAAAACATGACGACCGTTGTTTTGTTTGTTGTTTGCAGTTCAGGTCATTCGGGTTTCTGCTACCAGTTGTTCGTCGATAAAGACGAAAAGGTTCAGCTACCTACGACACAACAATTACTCAGTCTTTCTCTCTTCCAGTCAGATATCAAACTCGTCGAGGTCTGATTTATAAAGAGTAGTCATTGCGATAACCTTCACTGTCACTATGTGTCTCGTAGTCATCATCATCTTCAAGACTCATAATTGTTGCCATCATCATAATTATCATCATCTTCAAGATTATTGTAATGTCATCATTATCTAGACCGTCATCATCATCATCATCTTTAAGACTGACTTAATCATCATCATCATCATTATCTAAACCATCATCATCGTAGTAATAATCATCATCTTCAAGATTATCTTGGTTGTCATCATTATCTAAACTGTCATCATAATCATCTTGATCAAGACAATTTTTATTGTCATTATCTAAGCCATCATGATCATCATCATAATTGTCATAATCGTCGTCATCATTATGTAAACCATAATCATCATAACTCATCATCATCCTTATAATTGTTGTCATCATCGTCTTCATAACTATCAACCATCGTCATCTTCATCAAAATATCTTCGTTGTTTACTCTTTATTTTCTCCCTTTGCTTATTGTTTATTTTCTTCCATTGCTTATTGCTTTCTCTAATTGTGTTTGTTTTTTATCCCTTTGTTTATCGTTTTCCATCCTTCCAGGTGCCTCGCTGTCTCATTATTCAGATGCCACGGTTTGGAAAAGACTTCCAGATGTACCAACGAATCGTTCCGAGTCTAACACTGGACATCACGAACATGCTCCAGCATGGTAGGTTAATCATAATCAAATCAAATCCCAAGGACTATTGTGATCCTATCCAAAGGACTATCATAATCTGTTCTAGATCAAAGGACTGTCATAATCCAAAGGATTGTCATGATTTAATCCAAAGGACTATCATAATCTGTTCTAGATCAAAGGACTGTCATAATCTAAAGGATTGTCGTGATTTAATCCAAAGGACTATCATAATCTGTTCTAGATCAAAGGACTGTCATAATCCAAAGGATTGTCATGATTTCATCCAAAGGTCTGTCATAATCCAAAGGATTGTCATGATTTAATCCAAAGGACTATCATAATCTGTTCTAGATCAAAGGACTGTCATAATCCAAAGGATTGTCATGATTTAATCCAAAGGACTATCATAATCTGTTCTAGATCAAAGGACTGTCATAATCCAAAGGATTGTCGTGATTTAATCCAAAGGACTATCATAATCTGTTCTAGATCAAAGGACTGTCATAATCCAAAGGATTGTCATGATTTAATCCAAAGGACTATCATAATCTGTTCTAGATCAAAGGACTGTCATAATCCAAAGGATTGTCATGATTTAATCCAAAGGACTATCATAATCTGTTCTAGATCAAAGGACTGTCATAATCCAAAGGATTGTCGTGATTTAATCCAAAGGACTATCATAATCTGTTCTAGATCAAAGGACTGTCATAATCCAAAGGATTGTCATGATTTCATCCAAAGGACTGTCATAATCCAAAGGATTGTCATGATTTAATCCAAAGGACTATCATAATCTGTTCTAGATCAAAGGACTGTCATAATCCAAAGGATTGTCATGATTTAATCCAAAGGACTATCATAATTATAGATTATAAGCTGTTCTAGAATCTAGATCGAAGAGCTATTATAGTGTAATCTAATCAAAATCGATTATCACGAGCTAATCTAATACAAAGTACTACCCTAAGCTAATCTAATCATGGTCTAATCCAAAAGGACTATTCTAATCTAATTCTAATAACTATCATAATCTAATCAAAAGGGTTATCATGAGCTATTCTACCAGTAACTAAAGGACTATCGTAGTCTAATCCTAAGGACTATTATCCAATCCAAAGTAGTGTTGTAATCTGACTTTAACGACTCCCCTAATCTAATCTAATTCTAAGGACTCTCCTGATGTAATTCTAATAACTATCGTATTCTAATAATTACTATCCTAATCTAATCTGATTCTAACGAGTATCCTAATCTAATCCTAAGAACTAATCAAATCTGATTCTAATTACTATCCTAATCTAATATGATTCTAACGACTATCCTAATTTAATCTAATCACGATCTAATTCGAAAGGAATATCACAAGCTAATCTAATTCAAAGGACTCATCTAATCGAATTCTAAAGACTACTCTAATGTTATCTAGTTACATTACATTACAGATGTTTTGCTCCCATTTTCAGATCTAATCTAATTCTAAAGACTCTTCTAATCTAGTTATCTTATCAATCTAATCAAGTTACATTACATGTGTTTTGCTCTATTTTCAGATCCCCAGCCGTGTTGCTTCTGTGGAAAGCTAGCAACCTCCGAATGTCGCGACTGTTTCCTGGAATTCGGAAAAGGCTTCGACAGGGCTTACTTCTGCAAGACCTGCATCGCAATGGTAACTCATAATTTACCTATTATTTTATTTAATGTTTTTTTGCCCCGAGGTAATCTATAATCTGTCAGGAATTTTCAAAAATTATCCAAAGAATACGAAGCACATTCTGGGACAGCTAGAACTCGACAAGGGTATAATTATTATGTTATCGTTGATTTGATGCTCAAGTTACGAAAAGCTTAGTGTGGATGGGCCAGCCGGCCCTCGGCCCTGGGCAGCCCTGACAAAGTGATCCATTAGGCAACCAGGTTATAGCGTTGGAGTATTACCATAAGGCTCTGGAAAAGGAATTCTGTCTTGCGGGTGTCTCCAGAGACCCTCAACAGCTGGCGACCGATTTCAGACATGAAGGCGAGACCCTCTCTGTTGATGGGACCCAGGGTTTCGATGACGACAGGAATTTATTATTATTATTATTATAATTGCATTTATAGGCATGCAGGTCAGGAAATAAATATCTGAGGCGCTGAGCAACTGTGATTGAAGGACTTGCTCAAGGTCCCTACACGGTAACCGTCTCAGGAGAGGAGGCTCGAACCCGTACTCTCCGCGTTACAAGGCAAGCGCTCTAACCAGTCAGCTACTGTGCCCTCACAGCTTGTACCCCTCACTTTTGACATATATCGGCAAATCCTTTGAAGATCAAAGTGTAACTTGGACTGCAGATCTTGTACCACTGAAAACTAATTTTGCGCCCCTCTGGTGCTGCGTTTGTGTCAATGAATTTGTGCAATAAAGGAATAGTAGTGGTAGTGGTAGTAGTTGTAGTGAAGTGTTCATGCATCAAGGTGTTCAGTCAATGAATTGATGACAGAATCATTAAATGTACATTTAGCTAGAGCTTCAGTCAATGTTCATCGATCATTTTTAATCAATCAGTCAATCAATCAAGCATCGATCTTTAGACAACCCACCTGACTTGACACAGCACTCGTGAATAAGCTGGTGCTCTGCGCTTGGCTTGAGAGTAGCACTTTAAAAATGTTGAGACTTCAATCACTGTTCAGTAAAGACATCAATCATTTAATTAAAGAATTAACATACAATATAGCTTTCAACCAACGAATGAATTGGAATCTTGTTTCTTGTCTTTAAAGAGTCATTCAGTCACGATGCGACAGACTCACAATCCAAAGGCTCTTGACATTTATCCTGAGTCGTTGGGCTTCTACGATCGACAGGGCGCTCCAGAGATCCGATCGGAAGTCATGGATCTCTTTGCTGTCATCTGCATCCAAACGAGTCACTATGTCACGTTCACGAAATGTGGATCAAGTTCGGACGCTCCGTGGGTCTTCTTCGACAGCATGGCAGATCGAATTGGTAAGTAGAGCTATGATCTGGTAGATCGAGTTAGGTTACCTTGTTACCTTGTGCTGTCAGTTCGTTGAACCCTGGCGACCGTCATGATCAAGTTCCTCCATTTTCTTCTGTCCGCCGTCGCATCTCTCAGTTCTGTCAAATTCATTCTAGTTATTTCATGTATCTCGTCCATCCACTTTATCCTTGGTCGTCCTTGTTTTCTCCTTAGGTAGTTAGGTAGTTAGTTATAATAATAATAATGATAATAATATTTGTTTATTAATTCAATCTGATAACAAATATTAATGTTATTAGGATGATGATCATAAAGATATTAATTACAGTACGCATAATTACATTAATCAGATGTTTCAAGGACTTAGGATTTTCAAGTACAAGTACTTGGGTTACAAGAAAGAGTACAAGTACTCTGGTCTCATCATACTTAGGTTCTAATACAAGTGCATGTGTCTACTTCAAGAACAAAGAGATTTATTTCTTTAACAATTGAGGCTAAATCAACAATGTATTTTCACTGATCATGTCATAAGACACATGTATGGACTCTTTTCGAATTGCTCTTGAGAAATTTAATGTTGGCGATGTGAGCATCTTGTCACTCATATTCGAACGATGCGTTTTCAATGTTAAAGTCTCAAGTACAAGTACTGTGGTCTCATATATGAGTACATAAACTGAGTATTTGTTATTACTACTATTGTTATTATGAACTCCACGACCGGATGGTGCCAGTTCCAAGCCTGTATGAAGGAGGAGGGGATGCTAATCATCTTTGTTATGACTCGGCATCGTTAAACAGCAACTAGCAAACGATTTTTATTTATAGCGATAATAAATAAGTATTATTCATTATGATGATATATAATATTCTTCTTCTTTGGTTCTCTGCCTTTTTTAGGCAGGTTCGTACTTCGAATGTCGCCATTACGGCGTCATTTTCAGTTTTACTCGGAATAGATAGAAAGATGGTTTCTCATTGCATTCCTCCTGTTGTTTGTAACTGTAATAACTGTTTTCCTTTTAGGTCAGCAACATGGTCATAATGTGCCACAGATCGAGATCTGCCCCGAACTCCCCGGTTACCTCATGGAGGAAAATCGACTTGAAATCGTCAAATGCACAGACGACAAGAACCTTCCGGTACGCATGCGCCGTCTGCTCTGCGATGGATACATCTGCATGTACCAGTCTCAAGTACTGGAACCCTACCGGTAGATCCACGATCTACCACAATCCAGACATAACTATATCGCATAGCTTCTGTTTCGCTCACTTCGATCATCAACTGAACGCCAGAGGAACAGAGATAGTCACAGATTACATTTGATGATGTATGAAGCTTTATTCGTACCCATCGCCGCCAAATGGCTGGCATCAGGAACTGATGATGATGAAGATGAAGTTTTGAGGCTCTTGAAAACCGTTCTGCTTTGCCGAGGCTGGCAGTGTGCGCTTCTGTGACGAGCATCTTGAAGAGGCACTTCTTAAGAATATACCGAATGAATGAGGAAACAGAAGCTGGAGGGGTCTCCAGTGTTAAACTCTGCTACCTAGTTAACTTATTCTTAAGCTTTTATAGATGTCCTTTATTCTCTCCAGTGTCGTCTTTGTAGGTATACGTGTCTGAAACTGATGCTGTATAAAATCTATTGGACTGATCTTTTCGGATGAACAGACTGTGGCGTGGTTCTAGTGTGCAATAGGCCTTGTGCATTGGACACCGGCGCTATAGAAGCTGTTTGTTGTTAGCATGTATGCTGCTCTGCATGTCAGAGATGGGTATCTAATCAGTTAGGTTCTAATCGATTAAGCTAATCGATTATATGAACAACTAATTCTATTTCTAATTGATTAGCTACAAGATTTTGCGAATTCTAATTCTGATCAATTAGCAATTTCAGTAGCTAATTGTAATCGATTAACAGTTTGACTAATTGATTAGTTAATCAATTAGAAATTTTTGGACAAACTTCTAATTCTGATCAATTAGTTACAAGATTTTTGTAATTCTAATTGTAATTTGAGCACCTCTGAGGAGTATTTCTTGAAGTGGTGCTATATAAATTTCCGATTACGAATTTACGATTACAAATCGATTATCCAATTTCACCAGCTAATTCTAATTAATTATCAAATTTCATCAGCTAATTCTAATTAATTATCAAATTTCACCAGCTAATTCTAATTAATTATCAAATTTCATCAGCTAATTCTAATTAATTATCAAATTTCATCAGCTAATTCTAATTAATTATCAAATTTCACCAGCTAATTCTAATTAATTATCAAATTTCACCAGCTAATTCTAATTAATTATCAAATTTCACCAGCTAATTCTAATTAATTATCAAATTTCATCAGCTAATTCTAATCGATTAGCAATTCACCTATCATGCCCATCTATGTTAACAGGTATTCTGCTCTTCATGTCATCCCATATCATTATGTGTTCTCTTGTTATTAAAAAATTTTTAATGCACTCAACGGCACGAATTGGAGGCTTTTGTTCTTCCGCCTTAATCCACCTTGCTTGTATTTTATTCTGCCCTTTGTTGCTTCCTTCTACACGTTTCTCCAGCCGCTTTCTTTTGCTACCTTCCTCCAGGCCTACTATCACTTTGTCCAATCTCTTCTGTCTCTTTGCACCTTTTCTTCTGCTGCTTTTCCAACTATGTCTTTTCTCATGCTACCAGTTTAATCATCTCTTGAAGAAGTGTATATTAAAACAGCGTCCCCATTAAATCATAGCTATGGGAAGTCGCTGACTGAGAATGTGCAAATTAATGAACCGCGTTCATTGTTCAAGTGTAGCATTCAGTCATTTGTGCTTTGAATGAATTAATGATTAGCATCATTTTATTAAATTAGATAATGAATAGCATTGTTTTGATTAGATTAGTTAGTAAATATCAGTTTTAACCAGAGATGGGCACTATTGGTTAAATTGCTAATCAATTATAATTAGAATTAGCTGAAATTTGGTAATCGATTAGAATTTGCAAAATCTTGTGGCTAATTGATTAGAATTAGCAGCATCTAATCATTTAGCCGTTAGAATTAGATTTCAGTAATTCATACATATATTTGCTTCATGAATTCGTCAAATTTTAATCAAAGCACAGCAAGTTACTGTAGTCTCTTTAGCTCGCATGGTTTTCCTCCTTGGCATACGATATCGTGGAGCTGCAACATTCATTAGATTTTACAAAACCTTTATTTCCCACTTCAGAAATTGGACGCATTGACTGAATCAAGTAGTTTAACACAGCAGTTGTTAACTCGTTCTTAAAATAATTTTTAAAAATCTAATCGATTAAAATTAGCTAATACTGCTAATCAGTTAGAATTAGGATCAGGCGACAGCTGATTGATGAGAATTAGCTGTTTATCTAATTGATTAGCTAATCAATTAGAATCTAATCGATTATAATCTAATTGATTAGTTACCTATCTCTGGTTCTAATAGGTTAGATTATATAATCAATAGCATTCTTTTAACAGATTATAGTACATTAATAGTATCATTTAGGTTACATTAGTGAATGAATAGCATAATTGTTAACTGCTTACACTATTGCAGGCGATATCATGTTTGTGTAAACCCGGTATAAAATTTTGTGAGAATTCAAAACTTTGCACTGAAGCAGAATGTAAAATTGGTGCAGAGTATGTGAAATTCACTATGATATGTTTGTACATACAATACAATACAACTGATCTTTGATATCGCCCTTCTTACTAAGGTTGACCCAAGCTCAGAAGTACCACACGCCTCGACGGCGCAGAAGCAATTATATTGCAGAGCAATTGTGTGCGAAGGACTTGCTCAAGGTCCCTACGCGGCGGCTTGAGGTGGATTCGAACCTGCAACCCTCCGGCTGCAAGGCACCGAACATACCCCTACACCACCGCGCCCCACTAATGGCACTATATAAATTCTTAATGATCCACAGTTAACACATAGTCAGTTTATAACGTTTTTTGAAGCGCTTGCAAAGGCTTTGCTGTAAATAATCGAGCTTGTGCCAACTTTTGTACATACATCTATGTGATTTCATATGGCGTATGCGCTTAGAGTACTTAACGGTAGCGCTAGTATCTCACCGAAGTATGTGTCGATATATTTAAATCACACTGTTTCCTGGGATATATTCGACCACGTACTGTCAGACTTTGTTACGATGCACTATACAGAGAACCACTGATAACCGAATCTTGCGTGATGAGTATAGAAGGTGGTGGACCTGTTGATAGGGTTCATGCCAGTGTTGCTATTTCCGATGGAATTTACAGGACCTGGAGTGCATGTCACTTGTTTTCATGTACTTGTACTTGGCATCCAAGTACTTGCATTTTAAGTATTCGAAACAGTTGTAAATATCTTAAGTCGTTTGCTTGATGTATAGTATTTGATGACTTGCAGTTTTATTTGTGAATAAAGCTTTATTGATAGAAGCAGTATGTTAATAGGTTTTTCTCTGTTAAATATAGTCTAATGCTAAAGTAGCTTTTTGTGCACTGAAGAAATGCTTGCAATGGGCATTGAACAAATATTGGGACCTAAAGAAATGCTTGGGCACTAAAGAAATGCTTGGGCATTGAAGAAATTCTTAGGCATTGAAGAAATGCTTGGTCATTGAAGAAATACTTGGGCGCTGAAGAAATGCTTGGGCATTGAAGAAATATTGAAGCACTGAAGAAATTCTTGGGCATTGAAGAAATGCTTAGGCCCTAAAGAAATGCTTAAGCACTGAAGAAATGCAGGGACCATAAAAATGCTTTTGCTTCACATTTATCTGCATTAACATCAAACCATCTATATCATATTTACAAGCAATGTTCAATATACATTATTATAATTACAATGAACAATTATGTCAATATTTATTCAATGTCGGTTCTATCTACTACAAAATCAGCTCAAATAATGACTCCCATACATTAAATTACACACTAACCAATATAAGTAATAGCTAAGGACCGAGAATATTCTAACTATTATTAAGCATCTGTTTTATTTTTGTTTAACAGCTCAAATTATGAATCCCATACATTTTACATTTAAAACAAACCAATTTATAATTATGCAATTATCAAGGACCAGTGTCTGAAAATAAGCTATGAACTGTAGTAACCATTATTTAGTAAAGTTAACTAAGACTGACATGATAATCTTATTATACAACATACTGTGACTTGAGATTCTTATATAATATGTATTATGATAAGGATACGAATTGGGAAGGCCAACGCGGCTTTTGGGAGACTGGAAAAGATATGGAAAAGCAATGGATGCAGCGTGAAGATCAAGATCCGGTTATATGAGGCTGTAGCGTTGAGCACCCTGCTCTATGGAGCATGCAGAGACGTGGCCATTGACGGTAGCAAATAGGAAAAAACTGGAGGCAGCACACCAGAGATGGCAAAGAAGAATTCTGCACGTCTCCTGGAGGGACAAGCTCACAAACAAAACCATCAGAGAAAGAACAGGGCAGGATAAGCTAGAGAACATCATCAGAAAGAAACGACTGAACTGGATGGGACACGTGGCCCAAATGAATAGTGATAGAAGAGCCAACCAGGTAATCAACTGGACTTCGGATGGGAAGCGTGGGAGAGGAAGGCCAAGAAAGAACTGGATGGAAACTGTTCGAGAGGACCTGAGATGCCTGGAGATGACGGTGGATGATGCTATCGAGGTGGCGAAGGACAGGGAGGAATGGAAAAACTGTGTTGCCCGATGTGCAGTCCTGCACGGGAAGGACTAAGGTCTAAGGTAACATCATCCTTTGAAACGAAACAGCATCTTGCATCAGTTGAAAGTAGTAAATAACCTTCCAATAAACAGACAAAATGTGTTCATTAAATTTATAAGAACCATTTACATTATTTTACTCGAGAACATCCAGCCAGCCGGTGAACAATTAAGCTGACTTAGCCTTATTGGACACTGTTCAGTAATTCGACGATTACATGCATGAGTTTTAAAGTAACACATGTATTTTTCTACCCGAGGTACATACGATTCTTAAGAGCCAAAATATTACCAGGAGAATAAAAATTCTGGGAGGGCTGTATATTGTATAAGAATGTACTTCACCAACTCCTACCTCCACTAGACCACTACGACCCCTCTCCTTTCACCAATTAAGACCTAGAGCACACAACTATGCATACTCTCCCACCCAAAGACAACTCTCAATTTATTCCCAGATCCTTATATAAAAATATTTACTAGTTTATTCTAAAATTTTATAATTAACTTTAATTATCCATTATCACTCATGTAAGCATTTCTGCCTTTTTTTCAGATTGTTTTCTCAATAAAACGAATATTACATTGCGATAACTCGACCGATAGGTGGGAGTAGTGTAACCGTCCACTCAGAACAATCTATAGGCTCTGTATCCACTGTATGACCATCTGGCGATTGGCGCTGAAGGCAGATGCAAGATGGCTGCGCTGAATGTGTGTGCAAGGACGGGAAGGGTTATCTTATGCAGGACGCCCTCAGGAAAAGTACGAATTATTCAACACAGTTCTGGATTTTGCTGTGACTTTATGTTGGATGTTACTTTATGCAATGTCATCTTGCAGGATTCATCGTTTCTGTAAAGTTTCACCCTTTGACCGGAGCGCCAGGTTTAGTTTATACAGCGCTAGTTCATCTGATGACAGTTTGACATTAAGAGGGGCATTTAAACTGTAAAATTGCAATGGATTAAACTATGTTACTAGGTGTAAAAGAAGAATGCTGAAGCTGATGAAAGACGTCGGCAAGCTTAGAGTATCGGGGGCTGAAGGATATAGTGCTTAAGTTTACTGGCGTCGTGAGGGTCGGTTAGGGTCAGGGTTAGGGTCGTCATTAGAAAACCTAGTACCGTCGGGGGTCCGTGCAGCATGCCCAAAGATACTGTGTAATCCTTCAGCCCCAGATACTATAAGTTTGCCAAGACGTCTTGTGGGACAGCAGGGTCAAACCCATTGAGCGAGGGCGGTGGGTTACCGCTGCGTTGTTTTGGATTCGGGCGCAGTATAAATTAACTTCTTGTGAATATTGGTTACACCCAAAGGGCGGCGTATTTCTTTTGTCTTTTCATCAGCTTGACTATTAAATTTGGAACTTCTGTTTTAATCGAAATAATCAGTGAGACCATAATTATATACCTTAAGTAAACAAATAATGATAATAATTCTTGTAAATATTATTATATATTATTTAATGCAGAAGTGTATTCAGTTATATAACGCAGTGTTATGGCTACGATGACTACTTATTGTGAAACTTTAATTTAATCTAATATGCCTTCTACAGAGCAGCTACCAGGGTGCAGTAGGCTACAGTTGATGGTTACTTTATAGTGCAAACACATTATTCATGTTGTCATAAGCTGCCGTTAAACTGTGGACACACACACACTCATCGAATTATCCATTATGTCTTCAACATTAGCTGTTGAACTAAATTTATTCCATTGTGTGCTTACTGCCTGAAGGTATTTGCACAAAACTCAATTTGCTAATCCATTTTATTTCAGCATCACTGATTTCATCAGTAACTGTTGCCGAACTGCATTGTACTTCTGTTATATTCTATATTCTAAGTTTTTAAATGTGGTGTGTTTTAGTGTCTAGTGAATTCGCAGACGACCAGACATCTTTTACTCGTAGGTCGAGTCGTGCCGAGTTGTCTGAGTTTATGGCCCCCAGTGTTGCACCAGTCTTCATCCTCTCATCTTCCAGTGGGTGTCAGGTACCAATCCACAACAAGCACTCCTGCCGCAGCGCCAGCTGGCAAAGATGGAGAGTTCAGGTTTGTTTACATCATGGGTGTATGTATGTTTATATATATGTATGTATGTATTGTATTGTATTGTATTTTCGTTTTAATCAGTCTGGCTGTCATAACGCATGTAGTTAGGGTTATGTGTATTTATATTCATATGTTTGTATGAATATTTATATGTAAATTTGTATGTGTGTATTTATGTATGTATGTGTGTTTGTGTTTATGTATGTATGTCTGTAATTCTGTATATATGTATGTGTGTATGTATGGGCTAGGGAACAACCGGAAATCGCTTCGACCATTTGCCCCGGCCGGATATCGGGTTAATTCGGAACTATTCGCCTCGGCAAATAATACCCACGCAAATACCTACAATTGTGATATGATGAATGATGATAGTATTAATATTTATTATTTAATAATTATTAGTTATTACCATGTAGTACATGTACCATTACTTCAGTTTATTTCTTCTAGTCCACTTCTAGGGCTTGAACATTCTATCTTTTAGTTAAATTAATTTTATTTCCATTTTTATTTGAGTTTTGTAACTTTTGTTTCGACTTGAAGCTTTCAATTTTTTTTTATTGACAAAAGTCACAAAATACACTAATAGAGACTTACAGTCGCTGTCTCTATCATGTAAAAACGGTACTCGGTTGTACCCGGATCCGGCAAATAGTACATCCAAATACTCGGATTTGCTACCCGGTAGAAAATGTCTACCCGGTTGTTCCCTAGTATGGGCCATTGAATGCAATCTGAAGTTGAACCAAGCTTCAGGATGAATGTGCACGGACCCCGATCGAGGTTTCACAGCATACATCTCACATGTGCCAAGTCAGGGCTCAAAAGGGGTGGAAAGCAGGAATATTCTGGGTGTCACCCTCATAGAAAAATTTGGCTTCGACAATCACATAGACTGCATATGTAGCAGGGCTAGGCAGTAACTTGATGCCCTTCGGGTTCTGGATGCCCACGGGTTATCTTGTTCATCACCCATTACGTTGTCTGTGCGACTACTTTTACCTGGATATTATATGCCTCTCCGGCTTGGTGGGGGTTTGCGGGTCAGGAGGGCGGACACATCTACAGGCGCTGCTGCGGCGACTGGTCCGGCTGTGATACCTGACCGAAAACAATCCAAGTTTCGAACAACTATGCCAGAGTGCTGACACCTGCCTCTTCGGGGCTCTTCATGCAGATCCAGGCCATGTCCTACATGACCTACTCGGGTCTGGGACATTTCCCTCCGGACATTTGCCCCTCGGACATTTCCCCGCGAAGCTGGACTGATCAATGAAAATAATTCTTTACTTGAAAAGAAGTTGGATTGATGAAAGAAATTCTTTTCCTTAAATAGAAGCTAGATTGATGAAACAAATTCGATGCTTAAATGGAAGCTGGATTGATGACAGAGATTCTATGCTTAAATAGAAGTTGGATTGATGAAAGAAGGTGTTTGCTGCAATAAAAGTTGGATTAATGACAGTTACCATGGACAATGGTAGAGTTACCTACTTACTGTCCAGGGGAGAATGTCCAGATACCAACCTACTGACCCTAATTAAAACTGTAGTATACGTGCTATGTCCTCATAAACATGACAGAATTCTACCTGTTACAGACAGTCTGGCTTGCAAAACATTTATTATTAGGATTCAATGTACACCAAAATGTGGTTAGCAATTGGTTCAATAAAGGATATACTTACTTTTTTACTTTATGTATATATGTCTGCATATAAGTATGTGTGTGTATATTGTATGTATGTACCCGTATGTATATATGTACATGTGTATTTATGTATCTACTGGTAGCAGTGGCGTAACGAAGGGTTTCAGCGCCCGGGGACAAGGGTTGATGACTGCGCCCCCTTTTAATTGTCTTGTTGACTTTTAATAGTTCTTTTCGTAGTACTGTGTACCACTGAAAGCTAATTTTGCGCCCTCTGGTGCTGCGCCGGGGGCGGCAGCCCCTCTGCTCCTCCTTCGTTACGCCACTGACTGGTAGACACTATAGTAAGTTTTAAGTACCTCACAAAAATACACTGCCTGTGCCAATCTAAATGCATGTTCCCAGTAAAACATAAAGTGATCAGTAAGCAAAAATTGCTCAAATGACTAGAAGAACCTCCACTGGCGAGCTCCCGCACGCATGTACAGCTCTAGCAACTGATTCTCATACAGAGCTGATGGTGGTCACGATTGTAATTGTAATTTATGCAGCACCACATTAAGAAAGAAAGTGCCTGTAATTAGAGGTGCTCTCTGTGCTAGTCTATGTCATGCTAACTGATTAAGAAATGAAAAACCATGTTCTGAGTTTGTGGACTACAGAAGATCAGTGCTAACATGTTACCATTCAACTATTTCCGTGCCCCCAGTAGTCCAAAGTTCAGTAGATAGATTTCTGTCTCAAATATCCAGGTCCATGGGTGCCTGGGCCATCTGACTGCTCTCTTCCAGCTCCTTGGTGCTGCCATGAATTGCTGAATGCAAATTCGTGTTTTTAGACTGCCACTTTGTTTCTTTAGGGTGTTTTCTATTCTTGGACTCCCGTTTTCTATTTATAGAATGCCAATTTCTGTTTTAAACTGCCACTTTGTCTTTTGAAAATGTTTTCTATTCTTAGACTGTCATTTTCTATTTTTAGAATGCCACTTTGTCTTTTAGACTTCTTCTATTTTTAGACTGTCATTTTTATTTTTGAATGCCACTTTGTCTTTTTAAATTGCATTCTGTTTTTAGAATTCAACTTTCTCTTTCTACGTCACTGACGTACATGTACTATTTCAGAGGAATTTCTTTTATTAGACCTGTGTTTTCTGTTTCTACAGGGCATTGTTTTCTGTTTTTTCAGGGACCGCTACATACCTATGACACGCAAGACGTTGATTCAGCATCTCCTGCAAGAGCCAATTTTTCTGACAGACGAAGAGAAGAAACTCTTTGAAACGTTTTCTTTGGCCCTAGATGGCGCTGTCATCAACCGACACAGGGGCCTTCTCGTCGAACTAAAGGTGCAGTTTGTAACCGTTGTTTACTTTGTAGCTTTTAAACGGATACAGTGGAGCTTTCTACTTCAAGTACTGTTATAACATGATGATGTAGATGAGTTCCGTGCTGAAGGCAGGTCCATTCGCTTTTCATGAGAGATGAGATGAGTGAGGTGGTTTCCCTTTGACTTCGTCGTAGACATTTGTGGTGAGCAACTTGTCCAGGGGCGCTGTACAGTGGCTTGGTGTAGATTCAAACCTGGAACCCTCTGGTTACAAGGCACAGAACATACCACTACACCACCGCATCCCATTTGTTATACGGTGTATCATATTATTGTGTGGTTGATTTGGTTTTTTTGCATCAGAGTAGCAGTAGTCTGTTAACTCAATCTCTGGCCTTGGCTTTTAATGCTTTAATGACGAACGTGTACTAAAAGCAACTGGGAAACTAATGCAGCTCATTGTTAAAGTGTTAAGGTGTGGCCTTGGTCTTAGGGCTGATATTGGCCTCACAGGCTCGTCTTGGCTTTGCTTGGGTAGCCTTGGCCTCACAGATATGGCCTTAGCTTCACAAGTCTGGCTTTGGCCTCACTGGTCTGACCTTGGTGTCACTGGTCTGACCTTGGTGTCACTAGTCTTGCCTTGGTCAGACAGATATGGCCCTGGCCTTACAAATGTGACCTTTGTCTTACCTGTGTGGCCTTCCTCATACATTGGCCTCAACTTCTTCATTATGCTGTTAATCACTGTCGTTAGTATGCATGAAGGAAATTTATGTAGCCCACTCCATGAAACTGATGAGAGTCGTTCTGTGTGCTAGCCTAGTTATTAGAAACCATCTTTGCTCTGTTACAGTCGCTGTTCGATCCAATCAATCCAGACAAGGACACGATCGAATCGCGCCAAATTAATCGACGTGATCGATTGGATCAGGAGTTCTGGCTGCTGCAGAAGCTCGCAACGATCATGGAGAAAGCCAACTTCCACGAACTGCCAAGAGCGACCGTAGAGGAGACATTGCGCGAACACAATGTCGGAGGTGTCCTCGTGAGTTGGATATTGTTTTTTTTTATATTTGTTTAATTTTTTGGCACGTGTTTTCTTATTTTATTTTTATATGCTCTTTGAAATTTATTTTCCTGTGATTTGTTTTATTGTCATATTTGTGTTTAATGTTTCTTTTACATTTTCATGTATTTTCTTTATATTTCTTTCAATTTATTTTCTTTTGTCGTGTGTTATTGTTTATGTGCATTTGGTTTCTTTTTTGTATTTAATTAATTGTTGTTTTGGTTCATTATTTTCATATATTTATTCTCGTATATTTATTTTTTATATTTAATCTCATGTTTATTTCTTTATCTTATATTTATTTATTTCTGTGTATTTAATTTATTGTTGTGCTGGTTCCTATTTCGTATATTTATTCTCTTTATTTTTTATATTGTATTGTATTTTCGTTTATTCAAAACTGGCTGTCATAGCGCAGCCAATGACAAAAGTGCGTCACTTATGGTTATTATAAAGGAGCCTAGACTAATTATAGATATGGATAATGTTCATATCTGTCCTGGATAATGTATTGTTAATGTGTTGGATTGTTATACACTATATGGAATGTAAGACAGTTAGACCACACATAGTAAGTGTTTTTGTGCATATATTTTTTTCCCATCTTATATGTATTTGTTTCTGTGTATTTAATTAATTGTTGTGCTCGTTCTTATTTCTGTATATTTATTCTCATATTTATTCTTTATATTATTTTTATTTATTTCTGTGTATTTAAATTCTTACGCTTGTCTATTTGTTATAGTACGTGATTGACTAATTTCTTTGAATCTTTTGAGCATCACTCTTCCTTTACCAAACACCTCAAAATGCATTATTTCTCATTGCCTTTCAAACAGCTGGATACCTAACCACTCTTCACCTGGCGACTGACTAACAACAGAACCTCAGATTCAAATTTCTGTGTTACTTTGCATGCATTGAAATTTTTAATAATAATTATAATAATGTTATTTAATAGTGTATTTTGATGGTGTAGTGGTTAGCGTGCTAGACTGTCAACCAAGAGGTCAGAGGTTCAATTCGTTGCGAGGACAGAAATTTGCTTCGAGATTTTTACTCCATCTGTGCCCCTAGCCAACTCAGCTATATTGAGTACACTGACTGTACACTGTTGGTGGGATGATGAGATGGCAAGGGAGAGGGCTTACCACCCACCAACATATGCCAAGGCTAAGAAATTGAAGTCGCTAACACAGTTACCGTGCACATATTGTATTGTATCTAAATATTTATAAAGCGCCCCTTGTAGGATGAGCCATTCAGAAGCGCTCCATACATACTCTTCATACCGATGAGAAGAGAGTGCTGCCTCTGGCGTGTGAACTCTTGCTAGTCACGGCTTTGTTAGTAGCTGAAGTTAAATCTCTATTCTTTAGCCGTGGCCAGGGGCACCTCTAAGCAGATATCTTTATGGGGTGCTATATAAATTCTTGGCTTGAGTGAATGAATGACTGCCTCTCAAGTTAGCTCAAGACTCTCTTTATTTTTTAGGTGTCTGTTCATCCAGAAAAGTACGACGTCATACGTTACTGGGTTGTGGGAAAGACCCGCGTACGAAATCCACGCGACCCATGGTATCAGAGTATATTAAAACGCCTTGAGGCCACTGTTTCCTCCTCTTCCGATTCATCCCACTACTACAAGCGGGTGGTCGTTGCTGTTCGACTCAAGAAGGACGACCATCTCTTCCTCAAGGCCTTCCGAGAAGTTCCACTTAATCGACTCGACCAGATCCTACCAGCTGGTTATTAATTATTGTAATATTAGTTATGATTAATAATTATTTTAATATTAGTTATGATAGTTATTAATTATTGTAGTGTTAGTTATGATGGTTATTAATTATTAGTTGTGATAATTAATAATTATGTGAGTATTAGTTATAATAGGCATGGTTATTAATTATAATAAAATTAATTATGATAGGCTGGTTAATAATTATTGTAATATTAGTTATGATAGGCTGGTTACTAAATTATAGTGATATTAGTTATATTGGGCTGGCTATTCATTGCAGCAGTATTGGTGTTAATAGTAATAGAGAAGAAGGGAGCAGTCTTTGGGGCAAACCCAAGAGGCAGTCATGGGTTCAAAAACTTTAGTGGCATAGTTTTTTTTAGCCCCAACTTATGAGGACAGATGGCCAGTCCTTTTCCTAACTGCAAAATCTTTAAACATGCATGATGCTTTCCTGACTCTGTAATCAACTTACATTCTCAAAATCCACCAGAGTTCGTATAATCCCACAGATAGCCACTTTTGCTTTTAATTGTTTCCAAAAGGTGCTATATAAATGTCCATGTACCCACAGACATTACTTAAATACATACCTAGGGCAGGCGTGCACCCTGGTGAATTTTTTATTTGCTAATCTTATCTTCTGTAATGCTGTTATTATCACGAAAATGACGTCAGTCTCAACTAATGACTTCTGTCGTTCCATTATCATAATGCCCAAGGCTTTGGTCGATGCTGCCGTAGGCGAAACATGGTAAATATTAATCCATTCGAGTGTCCCAGTCATGATCCAATAGCTTGGGTAGATCAGAAGTGAAGATACGGTAGCTGAGCAAGTTGAAACAGATGAGTTTTCGAGCTGAGCGAGTATAGAAGAATGGATGAACTCGGAGAACTGCAGTGACTTGATATGAAACACGGTAGCCAAGTGGTTGGAGTGCTTGCCTTGTAACTGGGAGAGTACGGGTTCGAGCCTCATCCCTGGGACGGTTACTGTGCAAGGACCTTGAGAAAGTCCTTCACTCACAATTGCTCTACGCCATCGATTTATGCTTGGTCATTAGATAGTGGCGCTTAATAAATGCAAAATAATTATAATTAGTACAAGTGAGAACCTTCTCCCTTGAGACGGTTACTGTCTTGAGAAAGTCCACTCACAATTACTCAGCACAATCAATTGATATATTTATAAATCGTTTATTAGTTCTGAATGACAAACCGCAATCAGTTAGCACTCAGATTCGGATGTTTGGTTATTAATAAATGCGTAATAATAATAATTATACGATTGTCTAGGTTCCGTGCGAATGTCCAATCTCGACCAACGCCTGCTGATGGTCGCCGCAGGAGTCGGCCTTGGCGGTGTCCTCGGAAAGATAGTGTCCAGCTTGCTGAACCTCGAGGCCAACTGGACGCTTGTGTTGGCCGGGGTTTCCGCAGCAGCTGCGGCCAAGGTCTGGACCTCGTACAAGAACCGCCAGCAACTGCACCTCGTGGAGCTTTCGAAGACGCTCTATTTCAAGAACATCATCAACAACCGAGGTCTGCTGACGCTCCTCATGGACAAGGCCGAGGACGAGATCTTCAAGGAAGTCCTGCTCACGTACGCCTTCCTGCTCACGACTCGGCCGCCGTCTGCTCGCGAGAAGGACAGCGTCAAGCAGACGGCTGAGGAGCTAGGTACGCCTTTGGGAATCTAAATCTGTATTTGATTGGTCAGTTTCTGTTTAACGACGCTGTGTCATAACAAAGATGATTATTGTCACCCTCCTCCTTTCTTCAGGCTTGGGACTGGCACTACCATAGTACGAGTAGTGGCAGAGTTTTGTTGTCAATGATGCAAACAGCGCTACCACTAGGTACGCCTTGTTTCATCTGATCTAATTGAATGATTTCTGTAGCGCCTTTTTCATGTTGTGCAAGGTCCCCACAAAGCACAGACTACCATACACTTTCCTCTAACCTAAATTTATGATTTATATAGCACTGTTTTCATAATGCTGAAGGAATCAGTTTGAGGTTGCTTGAAGTGTGTGTGGAGTAGAAAAATTTAATCCATTGGAAATGTCCGCTTTAAAACGAAAAGAGCAGGTTACCAGGCTGAGGTGGTAAGCACATTGAAACTACGAGTCTGAGGTTTAGACCTGAATGTATGTTTTGTACTGATAATTTCAAAACCCTTTCCCATATGCGCAACTGCCTCGTTGGGGTGGCCCCGGCCTACCCGAAGTTTTTCTGTACTTTGGTTTCCTCCTTGCGATCTTCCACTCGAGGCCTTATGGTTGTCCCCGTATGTGCTCTTCTACGGCTAGGTTGGCCTCTCAGCTTGGAACTGTCTTCCCCAGTCCCTGCATCTGGAATTACTAGCCCTCTCACCTACCCAGTTCCGGAAACACATTAAACTGTCCTGTTTGCAGGCACTGGAGCTGGTTGAGAGTGCTGCTGATTTTGAACGGTGCTATATAAATGTTCGATTACGTTACATGTAATTTTTGTAATTGTAGCCTGACTGTATGTGCTTATTTGTTTAGTTCCTTTTCTGTAAAACTCATCTGAGATAAGTAAGTAAGTAAGTATATTCTGTATTGACCAATTGCTAATCGCACTTTGGTGGACAGGCATCTAATAAACCTCCTGACCTGACTATCATCAAGAGCACACTCGAACAGAATGGTCTTCAACCGCTTGCTTCAACCGCTTGCAAAATAGAGGTATAGAATGTAGAAGAAGCTCATTTTGCAGATTTCTTGGAAGCCATTGTGTTTATAAAGACAATAATAGTGCTTTTTAAGTACTTCAGGGAGGTGCTGAGTTACATCAAGTCAGTGACACAAACAAAAAACTGATTTATTTGAGCAGCCACAGAGAACACCCAAGAGCCAAATACAGTATGCACTTCTTAACGCTCAGTCGTTGAAGACAATTTTTGTGATATGGCATGTCAACCAGACTGCAACTATAAAGGCATTGTGCTGGAAAAGGCAAATATTCACTACCACACTGCATTTCTTGTATGACACGTTAACCAGTATAGCTTGTTAGGTTTGTAGCTTTCGGGGATATAACCACTTTTCGGTAAACACAATGGCATGTAAACAGGGAGCGTGAAAGAGTCCATTGCAGTAGTTTATCCTAAATTAATGCCAATAATTTGAGTCTGACAAATTGTACCATATAATAATATTTCCATATCTTGACTTGTACTGATATGTTTTGAACTCTATCTAAAGTTATTATTCTGTTGAACTCGTTGTAATCGGTTATGTCAGCTGACTCGAGTACCAATAAACTAATATAATAATAATGTCTTGGTGCAAGGCAAACTGTGCTTTGATCAGGTAGAGTTTGTTGGTATGAGAAATGGGCAAGCTGACCTCAAGCATGTTGTAAGGAAGGTCAAATGTATTGAGGCTGTTTCTATAATTAGTGGGGCACTGTAGCCGACTGGTTAGAACGCTCGCCTTGCTACACGACCAGTATGGGTTCGAGCTGCCTCCTCTGAGACGGTTACTGTGTAAGGACTGTAATTAATTATGTCAACAAAATAGGGGAGAGGGTTTGGAAAAGTTTGACAGTTGTTGACAAGGGGGAGGGAGGTTCGGTACAATTTGACGTCAAAATGTTTTCAATGAATCAACACAGACCCTTCAAAATGGTAGCAAAAAACATTAAGTAATGCTAAAATGTATTAAGTGCTTAATGTTTAATACTACAAAAACTGGTAATAAACTAAACTCATATACTTGAAATTCGAGATTGCATTTTTTAGTGTAAATTTGTTTTAAAAATGATTCTACATATATTGAGCCAATTTGTTTCTTTTTTTAAGGGTGGGGGGTTCTGGGATTGTTGACATAATTTGTTAGGGGGTCCGTGAATGTTTGACAGTTGTTGACAAGGAGGGGAGGGGGCAAAAACTGCCTAAAATTTGTTGACATAATTAATGGACGACCCCTAAGCAAGTCCCTCATTCACAATTACTCAGCTTATTCAACTGATGCTTAATCATTAGATAGTGGTGCTTAATAATTATAATAAGCACTTATGTTAAGTATTGTATGTGTCTAGGTTCAATGCCAACATCAATTCTACAGCAGAAAGTGAGCGACTGGATGAACTTCAAGACAGGTACTCCGATCAACTTCGACCCCACCGAAGGAATAGAGCTTCTCTCCGATCTCGGAATCTTGACCCGCGACGCAGAGGACAACCTCCATGTCCTTCCTCTAAGGCTGGCGTTGAAGAATCTACCCCAGACTGGCCATACTCTATCCTCACGCATTGAGGAGTACGACCTCATTGAGGGCTTTGAGGTGGAGCGGAGCATCCTGGAAGAGTCGGAAGTGGAGTACACGCTAGCCGACAAGCTACGGAAGCGCTTTGGTTGGTTCTAGAAATGTACAGGAAATTTTTCAATTTCAGATCATGAATTTTAGGGCTACTCATACACTTAGAATAAAGCCATGGTGGTAACGCCACCCCTACAAGATTAACCACCCCAACAGATTTGATGTCGAATGTCAGTAACACTCCCTACTGAAAATTACTGACCTCAACTGATTTGGTGTCTAGTGCCACTAACACTCTGTAAATGTTGACAAGCCACAACTGTCATTAACACTTTGCCCATAACATTCGTTACACTTTCCCTTACAAAAATTAAGGGCCAAAAAATTGGTTTGGTGTCTAATTTTTAGTAGTTTCAGTAACATGATTCGCAATAAGCCAGACATTTTGGTTGTCTGCGTAACAAGTTCTGTAGAGAAAACTAGTTACCTGTATTCAAGAAAAATCTATGTCTCGTATAGACTTCACCTGTCCATGCTAAGAAAGTTAAGAGTTGTAGGAAGATCAATTTTTTTACTGGAGTTTTTGAGGTTGTTGAGTCAGTAAATCTTTATAGAGATTGTATGTTGGCTGATTAGCTATGTACGCAGCTTTAACTTCTGTTTTTGTGGTTTAAATCTGCAGTGTCAAAATATGACAATTCGTTCTTGTGGATGCACAAGCTATAGGAAATGCTTTGTCATCTTTGCTTATAGCGAAAGGCATAATAATCCAGAAGTTGCATCTTCGATGACTAGTGCAATCAATGGTACGAAATTGCCCTACTGAACTGAACTTTGGTATCTGCCTCATTAGTTCTTAAGGGCCGCTCTGTGTTGGTACTGTCAATACTGAGTTACACGGTAGCTGATTGGTTAGAGCGCTCGCTTTGGAACACATTGAGTAAGGGCTCGAGCCTCCAGCCCTGGAGAGATGGTTACTGTATAGGGACCTTGAGCAAGTGCTTCACTCACAATTGCTCAGTGCCATTGACTAATGCTTGGTCATTAGGTAGTGGTGCTTAATAAATAAAGTGCGTAGTACAAAAGTACATGTAAGTACGGTTTCACTGGAATGGACGCTGACCCAGTCTGCCTCGTCACTTCAGTCTTGATGAAACTGATCATGTTTCTCTACTTGTGTGTTGTCTTTTAAGTACCTCGGAAAAGGCATTGCCTTTTTGGTTGTCTAATGATTTATAAAAGTGCCTCTTCAGCCAAGATGAAATGTTTCTTTCAAGAGTCATTTTTGGGTAGGTAGGCTTTCATGTAGGCTTAGTTTCTTGGGTCATGATGCTAGTTTTAGAACCTTCTGGCACCGTGACAGGTTCTGGAAAGGCGCTATATAAATACATGTATGCAGATACATACATACTGTACAGTTGCTTGTTGGGTCGAATTGACCAAGAACCACAGAAGCAAGCAATGGACACTCCTAGCTAGGTCAGATTAACAGACAAATATGGAGTAGGAACTACACTCGGCTGCTTCACAACTTTCCAGGCTAGGCGTCTAACTTGCTCGCTTGTATAAAATAGACCTGCCTAGTAACAGAATGTAGAAAACCAATGGTAAATAATGTTTATTTAAATGTTTATTGTGAATAAAAAAATTCAATTCTCTTGCATATTGTTTATACCATCTCGTTTTTGCACGAGTTACATCTTTTTACCAGTTTGATTATAAAATATAGAGACACTCTAGATCAGAATAACAGACATTCTATGCTATAGAAAAAACATGTACATTTATCGCTAACAGTGTTGGCAAACGGAATACATGTAGTTTGGTTACACTGTACTATTTTTAGACTAACACATTTACTAGTATGCAGGAATTTAACCGAAAGAACCCTGCGACCCCTCCTGCAGGGTCCTCGCTCTATGACAAAACACCCAATAGCGGAAAGTTCAGTCTATATTTTCAATCACTGATAATCAAGTTAATCTTACACAACAAAAATATCATTTTGTGCTGCTACATTGTCATGCCCTGTGGAAAGTTAAATTACAGCCAAAATCAAGTTAAACATTTCGATTTCAGTTTCCAAAGCAATAAATCATAAATTAAGTGAGTCTATAATTTAAATCACAGATAATTCAGTTAATGTCACATAACCAAAAATTCCTCTCTGATCCTTTCATTGGTATTCACAGCAAGTTATATATCGGCCACAATCAGTTCTTAATTTTGATTAAATTTGCCAAAGTGAAAAACCACAATTCACGATACTGTTCGTACAGATATTGACCTGGTTTAAAAACGACTGGAATAAATGCCCAGACTTCCCGTAACTGTTCAATATGCTAAAAACTAAAGTCTGCCTAAGTCGTCTGTTTTTTTAACCGCCAGATAAGTTTTTTGGTCTCTGTACTTGTCCTTGTTTCTACGTAAGTGTTCATTGTTCTGTGCTACAATCGAATATCTTCTTGGTAATGAGACATCACTCAGCAGACATGGCTTCTCCCGGCAGAGAAGCGCCAATATTGGAGAACAATCCTTTCAAGATCGTCAGTTCCTTCTCGAGGGAGTCGACCCGCTCTTGTAGACGGTTGTTCTCGGCCGAAAGTACGTCCACCCGCCCCTCGGTCTCCTGTTGCTTCTGGCGTGCCTTTTCGCGGCTCTTCCTCACCGAGATGTTGTTCAGCTCGCGTTTCTTCTTGTACTCGTCGGAACCGGGATCCACGCTCTGACGTCTACGCTTTCTGCTCTTTGAAGAGGTCGTAGGTTCAGTCGAACTGTCGGTTACAGAAAGACTTGTGTCGAGCTCCTCTTCGTCGTTGTACGTGTAGGAGTCTTGCACTGATGATGGGATCGATATTTCTTGCAAAATCTAAAAAACCAATATTATGATTGTGAGGTAAGTTAGAGAAATAGCAGTTCACTAGACACATTGTTATGTCCATCTTTGCCATACAAATAGATAACAGCAATACCTGAAGATTTACCCAATGGCAGTCAGGGTCATGAAATGTTTGACAGAACTTCTTTTATCTCTGCATACAGTGGCCAGCCCTCTCGCTCTCTCCAGAGCATTATCTTCTGAGCTAATCCTGAGCAGCCCATGGGTATAGGACAGTGTTGCCAACTTTATTTCCAAACCCTAACCACTATTTCAACCAGCTTCAACTCGCCGTGATTACTTCTTGAAGCAACCATCTGTCAATGCCTTGGCACTATTATGTAATTGTGCCATAAACAGATTTAATTAGGTCATGGCACAAATTTAATAGGTCAAGTGTACATACTTCACATCGGTCAATTACAGGCAAATCATCATTTTCCTCATCAATATTATCGTAATCAAGTTTAGACTGTAGACCCAAACATACCTTCTCTGCCTTTCCAGATGAATTCCCACCAAACGAGCTCTCTTCGAAAACGTCAGTTCCCGTGAACTCCAGTTGATTTGGAGAGACGACGATACAGCTTGTCAGCCACGATGCGTCGATTCCCCCAGTCTCGATCGTACTCAGTGGCCCTGGGGATTCAAGGTCCGCATTCGGGTCCTTCAGTCCGCTGCCCAGGAACAGGCCAACTTCGTCGATGTTCAGGAAGTCAGCTGGATTCTGTGGGTCCTTGAGAAAAGGGTCTATGTCGGCAAATTCCACTCCAGGCGACAAATCGGCAAGCGCCGATCCGCTTGGGAAATACTCTTCCCCGCCTGGGTTAACAGTCTTTCCCGTTACATTTGACATGTTCTGATCCATGGTGTGAACATTTGGCGACAACTTCGAACGCGAAAACATGAGATGATCGTCGAGACATGGCGAGTTGCAGAAGAAATCCAGGTCGTTGAAGCTCAAGATCGCAAAAGAGTCTTCGTTACTGGGCAGTCTAACGACGAAATTGTCCTGGATCGATTCGAAATTGTCGACGGCTTGGCTCGAATTCAACATAGAATCGCCGAACGAGAAATCTATATGCGGTAAATTAGATATGACGCCGATTGATGCGTCGCTTGGACGCAAAATCGTAACTTGAAACCTTCCTTAGTCAGCGAAATCTTCTTATGACATGACGAAACCGGTCGACCGTTTATTTATCGTAGGGCGGATCACAGCGCGCACTTATACACACTTCTAAACAAACATATTATTTTACAACTCAAACTACAACTTTTTAGTTTCAACTAACTTTATAAACAGGCTTTAATTATCACAATCCTTTTTATTATCTATTGTTACATTGAAATTTCATATATTTGTCTCTAACTTCGTGAACTATATATTACAGCGGCGTGATTATTGCTGAGAAGTTTGTAAAGCGGCTACTAATTATAGGAATTACGTCAGGGATAACACGTTTTATTGGCTAGTAGTGTGCTATAAATAGATATATGATTGCGCAACTCCCGTAAAGTCCACAGCTCAAGCACGTGCACATTACGTCATGTCGCGAAATATATAAATAGATATTATAAACATTATATTTATTTATTTACTGAAAAAGTTGTCTCGGATTGGTTGAAATTCACTCAGCGGTGAATGGTATGTATGTATTTTTTATTGTAAAGTGTGACGCTTCAGTGGTTCGAAAGAAATTTATCTATAAAATTCGATGTCACGCTCGAGCGATTGTCAAGAATAATTATAACTATGACTACTATAGCCTAATAGTGTCTAGCAAAGAACTAAAATAGGTTTTAAAATATCCATAGTAAATCTCAAATCGTTTAAACAGCTGCTTGTAGTTTTTAACCAAAATCGAAAGCATGCTTAAAGAATTTTGCCGTAATTTGGTTGCAGCAAAGATTTTAGAGTCGTAGTCTAGCTACGACTTATAACATCTTTGGTTGCAGAGTGTGGGCAGAGTCAACAACGATTAGCCTACAAAAATCTATGAATTATTGTATGGAAAAATAATTGGAGCAAGTGGTGAGGATTTTATAAACTGCAAGATTAGATGAACAATGTCTTAGCCTATATATGTTCTTCGGTGGCATATAATATTATTATGTTCTTGCAACATGTACACACTGCAGCCTCTGGACTGTGACGGCAATCATGCCTTGTGTTCTTTTTCAAATGATATAATTTTACTCTAGGCCTATAACAAATTAATGAAGCCACAGCCGATTTATGTCCTCGTCTGATTTGTTAAACTACCCTTATGTGGTTTTGTATTATTGCCCGTGCATGCCGAAGACTCAGACAGGCCTACAGCTAGGCTATTCACTCTCTCTGGCAACCAGACTCGGACCTCCACTTAGTCTAGTCAATAGGCTACAATACAACACAACTTGTATTTATAACGCGCCTTAATAATACAGAGTCTCACTCAAAGGACGCGTATACATTGTAGTATAGTTGAGCGCTTCTGAATAGTTTGAGCGCTTCTGAAGTTATTCTGAGGGAGGCGCTATATAAATCTTTAGATACAATACAATACAATTATTATAGGCTAGGCCTAGTAGGCTACTTAGAGAAGTGATGAGTACTTAGAAGAGATTGATGGACATCAGTCTCTGGACAACCCCTCTGATATGACGCAGCGCTCGTGCTGGTACCCTGCGCTTAGCCTTAGAGTAGCGCTTTAGAAATGTGGAGCTTACTATTAGGCCTACATCTCTGTAACTATGAATAGCGATTACTGCTCCGCTCAATGATATGTAACTATTAGGCTAATAGAGATCACTGGCTTCGCTCGCTTTATGCGCCTTGCATCTCTCTTACGTCACTTCCGTATTCTCCTTCAAGATTATACAAACAAAAAGAAAGCTTTGAATAATAGGCCTACAACATAGGCCTACAAGACCATCATTCTAACTAAACCTTTGTTGTAAAGTTGACGCACATAATAATTAGCCTATGTAATGAAATAATGCTTTGGTGATTTAGTAGGCTATTTGGTTTGGAATAAGACGGGATCTCACATTTGCGCACACTTGTTTACGAAAATAGCTGTAATTTAGCATTTTCTGCTCTTTACCATATGGAAACTAATTGAAGCATAAAATTTAACAATTTAGCTTGTACATGAGAAAGCCCGATCAAAAACGTAGCACGACGAAGTAAGCAGCTTCTTGAATTAAATGCTAAAATATACACGGATAAAGTTCTATAAATAACTTCATGACAACAAAGAATGACCTTGACTTTGGGGAAGCGAACCAATAGAAACGCTCCAAACTGTGTCAGAGCAAACTTGTTAGTACGAGCAATTTAACACAACTCGGACTTTTAGCAATAACAACTTAAAACTACATACGCATTTTGATCACATTAAGCCAGTTTTAAAGACGAATTTCGCCTCTTTAATATGAGATGCATATTGACATATTTGGATAAAGATGCCATTCAAGTTTATGCATTTTTATGAGGCCCCTATTGCAAATCAAGGGCCCTAACTCCGATTAAAATTGCACTCACAAGACACTTATAAGTGTAGTTTTCCCCTGAAATATCAACCGCCAATGCATTTATTGTGTTTCCATGATGCATTGACGTTTAATTAACGATTTCTACTGATTATATTCAAAAAGCGCATTGACAATAACTGTGAAACTTAAGAGCGATACGTGGCAGACGTTGTCCGTTTATCGTATCAAATTACTTTTCTCACAAAACTTTCGCCGATTGTTTTTCTGGGTGCCTTGTTCAAAATGTTAACTTCTGTTGGTGCATTTTTCTTGAAATTTGCTCGAGAGATTTAGTAATTTATTCACAGGTCGGTGGAGAAACAAAGGGGTTTGTGTGGGGTGCGCGGTCGACCTCATTTGGCGGGCTCGAGCACTCAGCCCTCCAGCTAATCAGATCTCGTCCGACCGCCGACCGAAGTGGAGGAACGAAAAGCCCAACTGCTGCTACTAGTCGTCTAAACGAAGCGAAATTTACTTCTACAATCTGGTAATCCTTTGAAAAAGATTCTTCTTTTCACCTGTGTTTCGTGATTATCTTTTGAGAATCGTATGATGATAGTTGTTCGGTTGGCGGTCTTATTGGAAGAGGGGCCGAGACCGGTCCGACTTGGGAAGGCCGCCGGAGAGAGCAAAAATGTCCATAAGAACGGCATTTGCATTTACAGATTAGTTTTCTTAATATTGCTTCGTTTTGTCGTGATAATTTGCGAATCTTTTGGAAATTTCAGGAGAAAAGCGACGGTTTTGTTGGACCGGTTGCAAACTGGGCGGATGTCGGCCGTTAAGTCTGCGCGGAATCGGAGCGCGTCAATTCAAGGACAAATTAAGCAAAAATCACTTAATTATTATATGTTAAATTGTCTGCAAACGTCGGGAAATCATAGGGGATATAATCTACGAAATATATTGATGCATTTTATTTAAAACAATTGGTCTGGAGAAGAGTTTTTGCTTCGGTCGTGTGACGGTAGATAACGAATCGCGCGGGATTCGGCGATATCTGACCCGGGTGGGAAAGTGCGGAAGAAAATCGACAAATATCCTTGTGGAAATAAAAAAAACTTCATAGAATAGTCTTGTAAAGCTCAATACTTGGAATCTCTTGCATTTGCAAATCCGTCTGCCAGAACTGTTGGCGACATACTTGTTTTCCACCCATCTGGATACCTTAACAGTTCTGTATCCATCCAGTCTGCCTCTTCCCATTTCTCTTTCTAAACACAATCCATTTGTAACAGCTGCTCCAGTCTCACGTTTTCTGGGAACTGGATTTTTTATGTGAAACCCCTCTGACTTGGTGCAGCACTTGTGAATGAGCTGGTGCCAAGCACTTGGCTTTTGAGAGGCGCTTTAGAAAATCTGAGACTATGATTATGATGTCCTTAATTACATTCTCATCTTGAACAGTCGAAGGAAAAACTCAGTTTCCCTTACTTATTGTTCCCAGCCTATATCGCTGCATAGTTCTTGTGACCCGTGAAAATAGTTATTAATGTTTCTGACCTTTTTATTAAATTAAAAAGCTTTAAAGCAAAATGTTGCTGTGCTCAAAGCATTTTGGACCAAGGTCCTCTGATCGTACTGAAGCATTTTTTATGGAATATTTGATCAACAGCATAGAAATTTCACAGCCTCACTGCAGCTTAATGGTTTGGATGGTGATGACAATGCTTTTATGCCACACTTTATGCCAGTCAAACTGGGGTCAGAGGTCCGGGAGCCATGGCACCAAAGACACCAATGCTCACACAAGTTTTGTGATGCCATGGCTAGAGCATGCTCACAATTTTTTTAGCTGGCTCTTTGTATTTGATGCTTGCTGAAGTAGTTATTGTTTGCTCATTAGTGTAGTGGTTAGGATGCTGGATTGTGGATTGAGATGTCGGGGTTCAAATCCCCACCAGTGCAGAAAATTTGGTTCGAGATTTCTGCTCCATCTGGACCCCCTAGCCAACTCAGCTATAATGAGTACACTGACAATACAGTGTTAGTGGGAAGATGAGATGGTGAGTAAGAAGACTGGCCACCCACCCTCATATGCTGAGGCTAAGAAAATGAAGTCGCTAACACTTCATACCCATGGCTGCCCCAGGGCTAGCTTAATGGACTGCTTTTCTTCTTCAAAGTAGTTATAGACTTATTGTGCTATAGACGAACTTCATTTCGTCAATATCTAGTATAATAAACTTTTTCAGTTGTTGTAAAAAATGAAAAACATATTCTTATAGAATATATCAGATATAATGTATAAGTTTATCCACCTTAGGTCTGTACTTGGCTGAGGTTTGCTCACACAACTTTTAAGCACTGCCTAGGCCTCTGGCTGGTGTTCAAAACCCGGTCAAGTAACCAGCTGAGGCTTTTGATTTATCCGTAGTTATTTTGTTTGCCATGACTAACGCATGCATTAATATGCAATATGATGACTGATGCTGCAGGAATCAAATTAGAGTGAATGGCCCATCTACTCCTATACAGTAATATGCGTAGTACAACTGGGGCATGAAAGGAATTGCTTGAATTTGAACAATAGATTTTACTTTTCCATTTATCAGTCTAACAATGAGGTCATTTTTTCTTCTTCCAAGATCATTGTAATGCTATTATCCAGTTAGAATAAAATTGGTGCTATACCCAGTTGTATGCCCAGTGTTGCATAACAGAGCCTATAACATGAATGGCCAAATCAGTGTTGTACAGTAACGAAGTAAAAGTAACGTATTACTGTACTTAAGTAAAAGTTTCAGTACTTTTACTTGTAATGAAGTATCACAAAACGGAAGTACTTTTACTTTTAACGAAGTAAAATTTAACTCATTATTCAGTACTTTAACTTCGTTACAATTTGAGTATTGTTCGTTACTAAAAATTGTGAGAATGCATGTTGAGCAGGTGAGCCTGGCCTGATTTGAAGGAGCAATTTATTAGATTGAACATTCCACTTCCTGCCAGTGCAGCAGTCGAACGCCTTTTTGGCTCTTCCGGTTTAACAATGAACCATAAACACCCTCGATTGAATGATAAGCATTTTCAGAATTTATTCTTTTTGAAAGTAAATAGGCCTAAGTGGATCGAATTATAGACACAAGACTCAGTACTTTTACTTTTTACTATGAAAGTATTATTTCAAAGAATACTTTTTACTTTTACAGAAGTATAATTTGCGATGAGTACTTTTACTTAAGTACGAAAAATCCTGTTTACTTTTGCTTTTACTTGTTTACTTTAGTACATTTGCCCGATACTTTCAACAACACTGGGCCTAATATAATATGATAATAGACTATATATTGCATATAACAGCATTAATAATTAATAGTGGAGCACCTATTGAGTTTTTCTGAAGTGGAATTGCAATTAAAACATAAAGTATAGTAGTGACAGTAATAGCAGTAAAACAGTAAAAGCACTTGAACGTTGTTACATTGCTGTCTTTGGGGCCACATTAATTAGCATGTTATAAGGGGTGCAGTGCACAATAGTCTAGTGGTTAGCGTGCTGGACTGTCAGTCGTGAGCTTGGAGTTCAGATTCTTGACGAGGTAGAAGTTTGTTTCGAGATTTCTGCTCCACATGCATCCCTAAGCCAATTCTACCATAATGAGGACACTGTGGACCAGGCACGTAGTGAGACTTAAATTCAAGAGGAGGCAACTTCACAGACCATTGGCAAAATCCTGGTCATTGGGGTCATTGGTCAGGCCAAAACAAAATAATGGTGTGTTTCTGGTAACGCGACCGAGTCACTTTTTTGCCGCGACTTGGAAAATTTTGTAAAAAAAAATTTTTTTTACGGAAAATTTTTGAAAATTTTTTTTTTACTTCACATACATTAAACCTTTGCATGCCGGAGATGCAGAATCGCGACATTATAGGTGCATTCACTAAAGCAGAGACGTTCGGAAACTAGCGGTCTTTCAATGGAAATAATGGTGCCGTAAATTACAGCAATAAAAGGGCTAAAGTGTGGAGTTTGGGAGAGGGAGGTAATAGACCCGAAAGTGGTGGATTTTCTCACGGTAATTTGACAGGGTTATTTCACAAATCTGACCGCCATATTCATTGTATCAGAAATACCTTTTATCGTACGTGCCATTATAAAAGTAAAGCCTCCTTAGCAATCAGCCTACTTAACAACCTCCGTAGCATTCTACTTTCATAGCAACCAGCCTTCTTAACAAACAAGCTTTGAAGCAAGCAGCCTCTGTGTAAGCCTCATTAGCAACCAGTTTCAAAGTCAGACTTGGCCCCTTTAGCAACCGCCTTCCTTAGCAACAGTTAGCAACCCCTGCCCCTTCCATTTCACCTTGCAAGAAAAACGATGTCAACAAAAATGAAATAAATAAGATTGTTTTCTACAGCAGTTTGTAGGTACATTCTGCAAATAGGCATTTTTAATACTCGCATAGAAAATACATACTTTGGTACAGCATGTACCGCTGTGCATAAATGGGCAGTGGCTTAATTTTCGGAAATCACTGCATAAAATTATTTTAACAAAATAAAATTATTTTCCTACCTACCTACCCAGTTTTTTTTAACTCTTACCGGAAACACACCATTATTTTTGTTTGGCCTCAATAGAAGTTCCAGTATATAATAAAAGCAAGTGGAGGCAACTGCCTCCTCATGCCTCAATGTGGCTATGCCTATGCTGTGGACCCTCCATTTGGAATGACCCTCCCTCATTAAGGGCTAAACTACTGACTGGTTTTCCTCATTCTTTCTTTCTTCCAGGGGTTTTCTTGCTGAGAGCACCTCTGAATAGTTATTTTGTGAGAGGCACTATATAAATCTAGCAATGATACAATACGATGACAATACACTATCGGTGGGACGATCGGAAGGAGAGGACTGGCCATCCACACTCATATGCCGAGGCTAAGAAAATGAAGTCGCCAACACTTCATACCCATGGCTGTCTCTCAAGGGACTGTTCTTCTTTGGTAGCAAAGTCAAATTAAACCAAATCATATTCTGATGAAAAATCATTTGGGGCTCTTGATCCAAAGCATCTGTTCTCAATATTGCTTGATAATGAACCTTATTGTTGGGTGGCACTGGTTTCAAGTTATACAATACAACTGTAATTTGACAATGACCTTACAAAGTTGAGAAGTGGACATTGAAGCCAGACTGGAGCCATAAGTAGACTGGAAGAGGTACAATTTAGAGCAAAATATAGTCTCGCTAAGAGAGTTGCAAACACGAGGACATAGAGAGTTCCAGATGGAGCAACCAGACCTACAGACGTGTGCCAGGAACAACATATTTTCCAGCAGACGCTGATCAAAGAGAACATAATTGCAAGGTGTGACCATGGAAGACAAGTAGGAAGGGAGATGATCTGTGCATGCTCTGAAGCGTATTCGCTCACGGACAGGAAGCCAGTGTAGAGAACGAAGACCAGGTGTGATATGGTCTCGGCTCGATAATCGTTCAAGACAGTCTTGCAGCCTGATGCAGCATTCTGGTTAGAGGCAGCAGGGTGCATTCAGGGAGACCATACAGTCTAGAGTTGCAGTAGTCTATTATTACATTAATTACTGGTATATGTAAATGAGGATGCAATGGAAGAATTGTTTACGTTTGTCTTTACGTTTCAGATCGTTTTGTCTCAGTCTGTTTCATGGACAGAGGGAAGAGTACATCTCGGTAAGTAGCCCACCATTTGGTCGGTTATGAAGGCTTATTGGCACTAAAATGCTTGACGCCAATTGTCTGGCGGTGGGGCACAGTTATTGTGGCCTTTGAGGAATAAGGCATTTGTCTGTGCACAATGTTTTGATGAAGATATGGAAATATTAGAAAATTTAGTGCTTTGATCATACTAAAGTCATGTTAAGATTATTTTTACCAGACACTTTTATGTAATGCCTTTTAAAAATGTTGCAAGGTGCTGGAATCTTCTACAAACATACGTCTAATTCTCATTTAATTTTATTTAATTTTATGTATTTATTTCTACTTGTTTTATAAAGTATGTGTTCCATTCATTTTCTAAAATTATTATTTGTTTTGTTAAGTTGTGAACTTTTTTATGTATATTAAAGTTTTGTGTCTTCAGTAATTTTAAAAAGGAAGTTGATTTTCTTGGGTTCTGCAATGATGTTGATAAAATATTTGTGGGAGATTATTATATTTTTGTTCTGTTGTCTTTTTGTGTTGTCTTTTTTGAGTGTTTGTGTGTCTTTTGTTGTTTTATGTTTCATTTTTTTTGCGTTTAGTAATTATGCGCGTATTCTGAGAAAACGGTCGCACAGCATCTCTGTCATGGATGAGACGTCGACAGAATGTTTGTCTCCAAGAGCCAGAAGAGATTTTAAGGTCAAGGTCATGCACCTTTTGTAGAACTTACGCAGTGCTGTTTTTTTGGTTGCTGGTCCTATGACCTGGAATGGCCTCCCTGTTACACTGTGTTTAGTACCCAGGGGTCACTCACTCTGTTCTTCAATAATCTTAAAACTGTCCTATTTAGCCGAGGTTGGGCCGAGAGCACTTCCGAGTAATCTACCTTGATAGGGCACTTCCTTAATAATAAACCAAAATTTCTTAAGTATATTTGCAGTGTGATTTGTGGTTTAAAGTGTCGCAATAAGACAATTTCTTCGGCTGCCTATGGAGGCGAATAACTTTCAAGACTGGGCTTACTGTTTACAAGACTGCATTTCAGACAACCTTACTATTTCAGTCTATGCTGACTCCATAGACTGCTTTCCACTCAACCACGTCTTCTGACTTTCTGACCTTCTGGATCTTGACCTGATTATAGGTTGGCTTTCATTCACAATCCGTTGACAACTTCAGCATTAGACACCAGCGCTCTAGAAGTCGCTGATGCACTCTAGAAGTCGCTAATTAATAACAGTTCTGTCTTTCTCAATGTGACTGTTCTGTAGACAAGATTGATTTGATTTGATTTGACAAGGATGGCTCTCGGCAGAAGTACCTTTACTGTTGCTGGCCATAGACTCTCGAACTCTCTGCCGGAAAACTTTCGTTGTGCAGTCTGTTCTGGCCTTCAGGTCTCGCTTAAGTACTTATATCTTCCTGGATTCATTTCCTCCATGGGCTATTTCTATGTCTTTCTTGGCTTTCGCCTTTCGAACAGACTCCCCTTGGAAATTGACTTGCACAGTAATTTTGCTTACAGAAGCAGTACTTATAATTAATACCTTGTTAATTTTTTCAGATGTCGACTGACTCCCCGTCGACTGTATCCACCGGGGAACCAGTCAGCGTGGAAGAAACCGCAACCGTCGCGGTCACTTGGTCTTCCCGGTTATGGTTGAGCGAAAAGCACGACGAGGGGAGCGGGAAATCCCACGGAGCGCACCCTCTGCCGCCCCTAGATTGGGCCGATGCGGACGACGTCTGGGAAGCGATGAGGAAGAACGAAACGCTGGAAGCGTACGAAAGAGACGCGATGATGTTCGAAAGACATCCGAATTTACAGTCGCGAATGAGGGCGATTCTTTTGGACTGGCTGAACGAGGTTAGTGATCGGGATTAACTGGATGATTTGATTAGGTTAGCAAGGTGGTTGATTAGATTAGCAAGGAACGTCATTGACGTAGTGAGGTCATATGTGTTGAGAGCCATCCTGATCGAAAGAATCGATGAGGTGAGTTATGGTGTTAATTAGGATTAATCATATAAGTGACTGTCCAGATTAAAAAGGTAAGTGGTTGGAGAAGGAGGTTACTGATTTGATTAATTAAATAAGTGCTTTTCGTAGTGCTTTGTCCCTAATTTATGTGATGTAGCCGTTATAAATGTCTGTAAGATGATCTATATTAAACAGTATAAGGACAATTTCTTTCATTCCTAAGGGATTAGGCTTGCCTTGATTTAACAATTGAAATAAATCGTTTTAATTAATTATTGGATTAACGAAGGTAAATCGAATTACGAGTAATGTATTTAGTTGCCACTTTGTCTTGGTGTCAGTATTTAAAATTCAATAAATAAATAAATATGACTGATTTACTCAATGTAGTACAAGAAAGTACAAGGCACCAAAAACAGCTTAACGATCAGTTGCAGGTGTTATTTTGTGGGTTGGTTTCTAAAAGATGCTATGAAAATGCTTTGCCTACATCCATATTATTACACAGTACGGAAAGGTTTCTGGTTTTGGCATTGTATCTAGTGCTGTTTGGTTTTTGTTAGGTTTGTGAAGTGTATAAACTGCACCGTGAGACGCTATATCTAGCCATCGATTACACTGACCGCTACCTGACCAAAGTGACCGATGTCCAGAAATGTCGCCTGCAGCTGATCGGTGTAACTGCGTTGTTCGTCGCCGCAAAAGCAGAGGTACTTTGTTAAGACAACGTAAGGTAACTGGCGTGTAGCGTGTGGCACCGCTTGGACTGTAACACGGAAATTACGGGTTCGAGCCTCACCCGAGGCAGTTACTGTGTAGGGACCTTGATCTAGTCCTTCACTCAGAATTGCTCTGTCCCTTCGATGTTCTGTCATGTGGTCGTCTGCACTTCTGAACTTTGGAAGGAGGGCAATATCAAATACAGTTGTAGTGTATTGTATTATTTATATAGCATTGCTTCGCTCAAAGGTATTGTTATCTCTCATTAATTTACATTACTGTATTTATTCTACCGTCCTTTGGTGTAATATAGGTACTGCTTTTTATGTTGGGGTTACATTGATTTATATAGAGCCACCGTGACATGGGATTTCAATTAGGCTAATCCAGTTAATTATGTTTTTGATTGTGGTTTCATTGGGTCAACTGTCGATTAAAACCTTGAGAATTATTTTAGTGCCACTGTAAAAGTCATTAGATTGTAAAGTAATAAAATGAACAGAACATTTATATAGTGCCTTTAACACTTACGATGCTCTGCATTGGCTTCCCAGTTACTTTTAGCACACTCCCATCTTTAAAGTGTTGAGCACCTTCCAAAGTGCTGCTTGCTTGGTTGCCTAGCTGATCCAAACAAGTGCGAGCTGAGTTAAACAGATTAAAGATTTGATTAGAGTGGATAAGAAGATTAAATGTTGATGATTGGATTTGTCTTCTTGTAGGAAATATATCCGCCAAAACTCAGCGAATTCAGTTTCATAACGGACGGAGCGTGTTCCGAGCCAGAGATCCTCGAACAAGAGCTGATAATTTTACAGGTGTGTTAGGCTATCACTTGAAATTATGTCGTTTATAATAATAATAATACTAGTAATAATAATAATAATACTTTTGTTACAAAGCACAACTTCAACCAAGACTAGACATCCCAGGAAAATTCTATCCCTAATTTTTGAAATCCTGAGGGATCACTTGGAACACAGTTATAAGCAAGAATAATAATAATAATATATTCTTTATTAATTCAAACTGACAATTACGCAGGATGATTACAATTCAGTATGAACGGATGATCACAAGTTATTACAGGAGTCGAATTTAACTCTATACGGCAGCCATGCAAGGCGCCCATCACGTCCTGCATCTCATTTTACCGACGCGCCATCTCGCAAATGATAGGCTGAGTGGACCTTTGGGAGGGTACGGAAAGTGATCCTGTTACCTACTGCTCTTCACGCCAGTGATGTTACCAATACACTATGGACCCCCCCATAAGACCCCCCAAGAAGTGGACAGGTAATTTGTATAGTGCCATTTTGGGACTGGAATCACCGGAAAATGGCAGTGGCGGAGTTCAGACTGGTAGTAGTTTCAGTTTAACGACACTGTGTGATAACAAAGACCATTAGCGTCGCCCTCCTCCTTTATCTAGGCTTGGGACTGGCACTGTCAGAAATCGAACAGTGGCAGAGTTAATTCAGACTGGTCTGTGTCTACTGAAGGACTGCTTTCTTCTCTTCACAGTATAGCATGTGTTGTGTTGTTGACAGCTTCTGCAGTGGAAGATGACTCCAGTCACTCCAATCAGTTGGACTAATGTCTTCCTGCAGGCGATCAGCGTTGATTCTGCTGAGGAGAAGGAACAGTTCCTCTATCCACAATACAACGGACAGGTCTTCGTTCAGATTGCACGAGTACGTTCTCCAGATTAGATTACATAATAATAAGATTAATAATAAGACTATATAATAGTAAGTAAGGAGATTGCTAAAATTCTGTTGCTTTGTTCATGTGTACCTCTCTGTTCAGGTGTGCTACTGTTCAGGCGTTACATTTGTTGAGTTGTGCTACTGTTGTTGAGTTGTGCTATTTTTGTGCTGTTTTGTTCAGGTATCCAACTGTTCAGGTGTGCTACTGATCAGGTGTTACATTTGTTCAGGCGTGCTACTTTTGCTTAATGTGCTACCTTTGTTTAGGTGTGCTACTGTTCAGGCATTACATTTGTTCAGTTGTACCACTGTTCAGTAGTGCTGTTTTTGTGCTATTTGGTTCATTTGTGCTACTGTTGCTCAGTAATGCTTATTTGTTCAGGTGTGCTACTGTTATTGCTCGATTGCGGCGCCACGGATCTGGAATACTCTTCCGCCATCTGTGCGTGCCACTAATGCTGCATGTGGTTACATGGTTTTCTCTCGACTCTTAAAGACGCACTTTTTCAGCTGTTTGATGGCCACGTGTTGAGCGCTTCTGTGAGACTCTTAAGTGGCGCTATATAAATGTCTTGTTACATTACATTACATTACATTGAGGTGTATTACTGTTGTTCCGGTGTGCTACTAATCAGGTGTTACATTTGTTCAGGCGTGCTACTTTTGCCTAGTGTGCTACCTTTGTTCAGGTGTGCTATTTTTGTTCGCTGTGTGCTACTTTTGTTCAGTTGTGCTCCGTGGCATAACGAAGGGTTTCAGCGCCCAGGGGCAAGGGTTGATGATTGCGCCCCCTTTTAATTTTCTTGTTGACTTTTAATCGTTCTTGTCATAGTACTGTGTACCACTGAAAGCTAATTTGCGCCCGGGGGCGGCTGCCCCCTTTGTTACGCCACTGGTTGTGCTACTGTTCAGGCGTGCTAATTTGGTCCAGGTGTGCTACTTTCGTTCAGCTGTGCTAATTTTTGCCAAGGTGTGTTACCTTTCTCTGACTGGGTTTGTTGTTTTGTAGGTAATAGATCTGTGTGTAATGGATGAGGGAAGTTTACGATTCTCCTACCTCGTCATCGCTGCTTCTGCGCTCGCTCATCTAACCTCTGAGCTGGTTGCCTTGCGAGCCTCAGGTACGGCATTTTATTGCCTCAGTAATTACACAGATGCTTTTGTTTGAGTTTATGACATCATACCTTACAATGGGTCTTGCTTTGTTTCTGTTTTTGTGCTCTGTGATTAACTATAATTATTGAGCGTAATATTAATAATTATTGACACTTTTCTTAATATTAATTATAAGGTTTACAATCGTTGACGCTTATGAATTATAATTAATAATAATAATTGGCACTTTGTGAATTATTATTAGTTATAGTTATTAATAATCATAGCTTTTCTTACCATAATTATTAATGATAATTATTACTAATTATTGACGTAATAATAATTATTGACGTGAGTTAATGTAATCCCTCGAGTAGAAACTTGTCCGAAGACCGTTGCATGGTTTGTCCGATCTGTACAGCATTTGAGCGTTTTTTTTCTTGCAGGTCTTCGAAGTTCCGACATTGGACCGTGTCTCCAGTGGATGTCGCATTTCGTGGCGACCTTGGAGGAAGATGGCGGACCAGTCGAAGTCCGACAGTTCGAAAAGATCCAGGCAGAGGATGCACACAACATTCAGACGCACGTTGTCAGCGTGGCCTTGTTGGTAGGTGAATTTATATTCATGGACTATTGTAATTATAATCAAATCTATGACTTCTATAGCTAATCTAATCTAATGACTTCGACTTCTATATCTAATCTAATGACTTCTATAGCACCATTATCATAATGCCCATGAAATCAGTCGATGGACACTTTAAGTAAAATATGATAATCCATTTGAAAAACAGGTTAATTTGCAATAGATAAGAGAAATTATTGCTTATTATAATTAATAATTAGGAAAAGCGTCAATAATTACACGTGTGCCTCAGTTGCGATATAGTCTGAAACAGCATCCCACTGGAATATTGCAGACATTTAATGTTTGTTTAGAAAGCAGTTTTGCAAATTAAAACGGATCTGTTCTCTAGTCATAGTGAGGTTCTACCAGCAAAATCTGTAGTTGTTTATTTTCATATTTATTTCCTAACAAAAGGCAAAACTGGATGAGACGTCTGCCAGTTCTCAGCACATTTATTTAATGGGAGTGAGGCGTTAATTTTCAGAGCATTGTTTTCTACCGCTAATACCAATGCTTGCAATGTTGATAATGAATTCACTTCCTTCAAAGTTGTCATTCCTTGTTCTTATCTAGGAATGTGCACAAGCTCGAATCAAGGAGAAGTCATGTTCGACTCCAGAGCAGAGTCAGGCACCTTCAGACTTGACTCCTCCAAAGAGTTCCAAGTCAACGTCGAAATCATTCGTCTATAACAGGGAACCGGGTTCAAGAAGTGCGTTGGCGACCATCAAACAGGACGAAAGGATTCAATGTATCGATAGAAATTTCAGCTAAGATGTCGCGTTTCGTTCATCAGACAGAAGACAGAAACGTGTTTCTGGAACGGACTGTACTGCGGCTAAAAAGTGCCAAAAAATTCATGATCTGCGATTTGCCATTTCGACACAAAAAGACCGATTTCCCACAGAGCGATTTGCATTTTAGATTCTCTTGTTTTTCCGCGAGTCTTGGAACCTTGCATTTATTTTTGTACTGGTTTTCGTCTTGTTGTTGAGTAATTTCAGTCCACCTGGTTAGGTAAGTTTGATGTATTTCCAAGTACTTTGCTAGGTGAATGTGCTCACAAGTCGTTACTGTAAATAGTTTGTTGTTTGTGAAATTCTTGTTATGAAATATTAATTATTAGTATTATTATTATTAATTAGGAACTTCTATTGAGCCGGTGTCTAATGCACAAGGCATCAACTGATGGCGCTGCAAAGCCAAACCGTAATCAGGTCATTGGCTGTGCACGGTGATCATCGGGATGAAGTTCAGAATTGATCATCACTGATTTTTATGTGAATGTGTTCTATATTGTGGGAACGGTAAAAAGGCCGCTCCTCAGGCAAGTAGTGTCTGCAGTTCAAATCTCGTTGCACCTTGAAAAATTGATCATTGACCATCTGTGCGACATGTTATTACATGCATTGTGTTGTGTTGTTACATTGCTCAATTCCCTCAATCCCAGGAGACCAATTAACCTTACCTTCAGTTACCTTACCTTCAGTTACATTATCTTATGAACTACCATACCTTGCTAATTTTACCACACATTTTTTGGAACTGTACCTTATACACTATTAAAATATAAAAGTGTCTTGTACTACTTGAATGACCTTATCTTATAAACTTTATGTTGCAGTACTTTTGAAACCGCTTTTTACCTTTTGAATTTGTTTGAGTTACTTTTCAAACCTTGATACTGGTAATGAATAGCATTAGAGTATTATTATCATGGAAATTTACTGGTACCTCGCTTTGCTATTGTTAATAATCAGTAGCATTGTTTTGTCTATATACTGTAAAACCTCGTCTGCTGATTTAACTTTGAACAAACTAAGCATTCAAGATTCCTTATGGTCTCCATTCCAGTTTTTGTTGCCACAGCCTGCCATATTTGTTTTTTGCTGCTAAAGCTTTTATCAACAGTGTTCAGGGCATCGTTTTAAAATTTTTGGCATTGTTTTACACTCGTAAACTTGTTCTTATCGTGTTCACAGTACTCCTGACAGTTTCCTAGTGGGTAGTGTACAGAAGTTAGTTTTTACAACAGTTTTAAACTTTCAGGGAACATTTTCTGACGAACTTTTGCATGCCTATTGCTACAGTCGTTTCAATTTGTTCATAGCTTTTAGCTGCCAGACAAATCTTTGCGTTCCGTCGCTGGCAGAATTTATTTAAATTCAATTTCCATAAAATATGTATAAAGTACACCGTAGGCGAGCTATATTTAACGTTCAGTATTTAAGTTATTGTATCTGTTTGATTTTCTTGGTTTGTATGGTTTTAGAGTTTGTATGGTTTTAGAGTTTGTATGGTTTTAGAGTTTGTATGGTTTTAGAGTTTGTATGGTTTTAGAGTTTGTATGGTTTTAGAGTTTGTATGGTTTTAGAATTCTAGTTCGTATGGGTTTTAGAACTGTGAAGCTTCTTTTAGATGAGCTTGGCATTGCATGCTCTTTGTTTGCGTAGGATTTTGTGCTTGCGGCATTGTGACGGATCGTGTAATTACTATTAGCATCAATTTGCAATTTATGTAGCACCGGTGTGTAATGTGCAAGGCTTCAACAGATGGCACTCAAAAACCAAACCATTTTCAAGTCAATGGCAAGAAGGTTGATCAGCTGGGACAGGTGGAGAAAAACAGGATGTCCTCCATATTAGACTGTGTACTGGTAATACTTCTGTCTCTTAGCTCTGCGCTCCGGGTTTGATTCCCAGTCTTCTTGTCAAGATGTGTACTTGCTAGCAAAGGTTATTCAATTATCATCGTCATCTGTGTGCCTCGGCGAAATATTCTACCCTATGACCATGTGTACAAGTAGTTCCTGGAACCGTCGCTAAGCTCTTGAGTCGAAATCAGTCTCTAAGTTATCGACTGCTAGCGACTTCGTTCACTTAATACTTTGCTTATTGTTTTAATTGCAGTCTCCAAGTTTCGATGTTGGACGAAAAAGGCATCAGCACTAGGACAGGAGCAAAACTTGCTTATGAAGTGCAAGTCACAGTGCAATAGACTAACAGTTTAACAATTAGTCAATGTCAGATCACCAGTTCATTACTTACTACATGTCCAAGTGTTGTCTGTAACATTGCATGACGTCACACAGTTGTTTTATTTATTTCATGAAAAATGGTGTTCTGTTCGTACAGGCAAAGGTAGCGTTGACAATACTTTGGTTTCAACGTCTATGGTCAGGCTAAGTTGTTAAGTCCGTCACTAACTGATCAAGTCATTCGGTAATTCCTTAGCGACTGGCTCTGGGGACTGTGTACGATGATTTGTGTTGGTGAGATGACCTTACAGCCAAGGATCACAATCTTGAATTGGTGCTATAAAAATGCTCAATGATATCGGTTTACTAATTTACATAGTGCCACTGTAGGAGAAGGTGGAGAATTATGAGTCCTTTGTGATTGATTGATTAGTTGATTGACTGTCGGTCCTGATTGATTGATTGTCGGTCTTGTGCTTTGTGTCGGATGACTGGATGTGGACGGATAGATTATAGATTGATTGCCAATCTCATTATGTGTGTCATTTATGTTTTTTTGACTTAGTTGTTGCTTTTTTTGTTAATTTTTCAACCGAAATTTCTGATCAACTAACAGCAACGTTGGCAAATGCCACTTCGATCAAAGTTTTCACTACTCCTGTTTTGATACAAGTTGCACGAGGCATTTCTGCTTAAGTTATGCAGGAGGAAACTGCGAGGTCTACTAAATCTGAGCAATGTAACTTTTATGACTTCTATAACTGTTACCATAATGCCCAAGACTTTAGTTGACAGTCGCTTATGGTGCTCTCGCAGTCAAAAATGAAAATCCACTTTAAACCAAGTTAACTTCCGATAGGTTAGAGTATGCAGAAGCTAGTTTACAGTGGGAGTGCAAGTGGAAAGATGAAATTTTACATTGCTATGAATATTTCACCAAGATTGCGTTGACAGTTTGCATTTTGAAACTAATTAAGTTTCTGCCAGAAGTTGCCTTTTAAAAACTTTTGCTTTTCCTTTACAGTTTTGACGTCCTTTGCATGTATTTCGTTTCTGTGTGAAATTGACAAATCAAAGTGTTCAGTATCAAAACCATCCCTGTCGCATTTAAGTTTTTAAAGCTTTTTACGTATTGAACAGACGCTGCTTCACATTTGCTTGTACTAAAATAATTGTCAGCAGTAAGTACAGTGTGGACTTCTAACATGAAGTCTTTGGGGGTGGGGGACATGCCTTGTGATAGCTGTGCATAAACCAGGCTATAGGTGAAAGGGATGATGCCGGTAAAGTCAATATTTAGTACTACACTGCAGTTCTTCTACATGCTTTAACTGGTATGACGTTTTAACACTACAACAACGAGCTGCATTGGTTTCCCAGTCGCTTTTAGTAGAATCTTGTTGTTGAAGTGTTAGGTCAATAGCTTTGGGGACAAAAAAACCAGTTTGCATCAAGCAGAATGGTTTGTAAACCAGGTTGTGTACATGAGTCCACACTGTACTGAATGGAACCAGATGTGTTCAGAACATTTGACATTTTTCCTGTGAGTTGTGTGACTATTTTGAATTTTTATTGTGAAGCTTTTGTACATGTGCCTTTTTGTGAATGCTCGGCATCGTAGATTTTTTATGAAGGCAAGTTCCTTAAGTTTTGACCATCTCTGCATCTGGCGCTTAGTGGGACCAATTGTTCGTAGTGCTCGACCTGTAGCACGAAGAGTACGAGTTCAAGTCTCCACTGAGACGGTTACTGTGTAAGGCCCTTGAGCAAGTCCTTCACACACAGTTGCTCAGTGCCTTCGATGTTCTGTTGTATGGTCGTTTGCACACTTCTGAACATTGGGCAATACCAGATAATAATAATAATAATAATCTTTTCTTTATTGAAGCGCCTGACAAACGCACTGCGCTGTACATTTACATGTTATGCAATTTAAATCTTCACTACTAACAGAACAGACAGCCTGCAATACACGGCTCTAATAGCAGCCCACAAAGCATATCCATCCTACGGGACTCGAACTCGGTTCCTCTCGCTCTCCATGCCAGCGTGTTGTCCAATGCGCTATCCCCCCCCCTTATATGGTTGCGGTTGTATTGTATTCAGTCTTGATTCTCTGATGTACAACTTGAAATTGATCTTGTACTCTTTGGTGGTGAGGACTCTGCCGACTGAGTTGAGTCCTTCAAGACTATACTTAGATCTATTTGTTTACCAAGGCTTACTCTGCTTGACATTATAGTTTTGTGTATGCGCCCTTGTAACGGCTTGGCCGCGTTACGGCGCTATAGAAATTGTCGTTATTACTATTACTGTGTAAGCCCTTCATATGCTTATGGAATGAAGTCGTTAATGCTTCATGATTGTTTTTATTATTATTACTATGTAAGCCCTTCACATGCTTAGTAAATGAAGTCACTAACGCTTCATGCATGTGTCTGCCTCTGTGTATTTGGCTAAGAAACTGCCCTTATAATGTGTGTGAAAGACTCAATGATTAGAATAATATTAGGGTATGACAGATTTCTTTACTGTGAGATCAGATAAGTTAAGCTCATCTCCACAGTAACATTTTTGGAGTCACACCATTCGGAGTAGAAGGCACAGTAACATTTTTGCAGTCGCGCCATTTGGAGTAGACGGCACTCAAATTACAGAGCACATTGCACTTTTGTCACTACTGTGAGTTTGCGTGTATTGGAAAACTAACATGGAATTTTGCTCCTGTAGAATTGTCATGATTATTGAAAAATGATTTAAAAATTGGAACTTCACTCCTAATATTTTTGTTGCAAGTACTGAATTGGCTATGTTTTAACTTAAAGTCTGGTTCACCCGTGAAATGCTTTCATTAACTTATGTAATTTGGTGAAGTAGTATTATTAATACTGTAATTAAGTGAATGTTAATGAAGCAATGTGGATGTACTTCCTGTTGGTGCATTTTAAGTTCTGTTCCAGAAACGCTGTAGACAAGCTTTGACCGAACGCAAGTGGCATTTGCTATTTATTGCTGCACCATCAACTAACTGCTTTGTAAATAAACTACATTATTTACATGTTGTTTGGAAATTATTACTAATTTGTATAAATAAATTATGATAATTAACTCTGGACTAATTATCATAAGTTATGGTGATTAACTTATTTATCCAATTATCATTTTCTGATAAATATAATTAACTCTGGATTAATTATAAGAAACTATGATGATTAACTTCTTTATCCAATTATTTATAATAAATTATGATAATTAACTTCTTTGCTTATCATCTAGTTCTTATAATCTAATTATTGGTTACTATAACAGACTTGATAGGTGGATGTCTACGGATGCAAAAATTATCTTAATGTTTTTGTAACCATATTCACATTTCTAACCAATATTTTCTTAATTCTCAAAAAACCATGCTTAAGGTTCATGGCTGCCTCAGGTAGCGTAGTGGTACTCTTTCTTCTTCTAGGCTAACCCTTAGTACGTTAGGTCTCAAGTGTTAGCGACTTCATTTTCTTGACCGCAACTGATGTGGGCAGGTGGCCAGTCCTCTCTCTGACTGCCAGATCTTCCCACTGACTGAACACCCAATCCTAATTGCTCTCATCTGCTGGACTTCAACCTGGCTTCTTCAATGTATTATGATGTTTGATCGTGATTTACGTGAAGCGACTATTGACTGCTGTCTAGGACATTATGATATGGCAGAAGTCAGTATTATTAGGTTAGAAATTGAGAAGTGGACTGACTGCTGTAGAAGTCATTGACTATGATGAGTTCACTGCCCAAAGGCAGTTCCATTGACCTTAATGCCACATGGGGGATGAGATGAGTGAGGCGGTTTCTCGTTGCCTTCCTCCCGGACAATTATGGGTGAGCAACTTGCCCAAGGTTGCTACGCTGTGGCTTGAAGTAGATTCGAATCTGCGACCCTCTGGTTACAAGGCACAGAACATACCATCACATCACTTCATCCCATTCCCCATAGAAGTCAAATGATTATATCAATTATTAGAGGCAGCCATGGGTATAAAATTCGTGTGAATTTGCTGCCTCCATGCTTTTGTCCACTTCTCAGATGTCACTCAAGTTCGAGTTTAGACCTCTTCTTCATTTGGTTCAATGCTTTAACATTCTCTACACTGTGCAGACGTCGGCAACATATGGCCCGCAGGCCGGGGCCGGTGTCACGAAATAGAGTATCCCCCATACATGAGTATCCCCCTTAGTTATTTCAGTTAACGACTATTTTCGTTATCGTTAACGAGAATCACACTGGTCTACATGGTCGACTACATGGCATTTAAGACGCTTGGGTCAGAGATGGTCGTCTACATGGTCTAGATGCATGGTGTTGGAGACGCTTGGGTCAGAGTTGGTCGTCTACATGGTTGACTACATGGTGTTGGAGACGTTCGGTTCGAGGATGGTCGTCTACATGGTATTGGAGATTCTTGGGTGAGAAATGGTCGACCCTTATGAGGGCCTTATCCCTGCCATCTCCGCTTCCCGTTCCCTTCCCATTCCTATTCTCCTCACAACCCCTACCTTTACCCTATCCTATCCATCCCCTCCCCAACCCATTCCTACCATCCCTACCACTCATACTCCCCTTCCCCCTTCTCTCCCAATCCCCTCCCCTTCTTTCTCCACTCATCCTGTCCTGCCCTGCCCCTCCCATTCCCTCCCCGCTCCCCCATTCCTCCCAACTTCCCAATCCATCTTCCGTCCTTCCCCTCCTCCTTTCCCCATTGCCGCCAGCTCCAACTCCCTCTTCTGTCCCTCCCCTTTCCTACTCCTCTACCCATTCCCCCACCTTCTACTCCCTCTTCCGTGCCTAGTTTTAAGATGTGTGTATCTTGAAATGCTAAGTCCGTAGGAAGATGGATAGAAAAGTTGACTTGGTCGAAAATAATTCGGAGAGCTCTGTTTTGGAGGACATTAATGTTTAATCTTTTTAATTTTGTTGAGTAGTTAGACGCCCATATATGATATTACAATAAGCAAAATATGGATGGATAATCGAATAGTATAAGCTTATTATGCACTCTGCTACGGTCCACTCTAGGTGCTTTGCCCGTGTTGGCCCATCAGCTTGGAACTCTCTTCCCCAGTCTCTTCGCCTTGAGTTACTAGCCATCTCACCATCCCAGTTCCGTAGACGCCTTAGACTTTCCTGTTCCCTGACGCAGGCACCGAAGTAGGTTGAGAGCGCTGCTAATTTTTTAGCGGCGCTATATAAATGTTCGATTACAATTACAATTACAATTATTCGTATATGAGTAGGCAGTGAGTAAGCAACTCTGGATAATATACCTATACCTTTAGCCATTTTTGAAGAGATATTCTCAATGTGGTCGTTCCATGTTAGGTGTTGATGGTCGTCTACGCTTGGGTCAGAGATGGTCGTCTACATGGTCGACTACATGATATATTGGAGACGTTTTGTTCGAGGATGGCCGTCTACATGGCACTGGAGACGCTTGGGCCAGAAATGGTCGTCTACAGTTTTGGAGAAGCTTGGGTCAGAGATGGTCGTCTACATGGTAGGCCTAGCCTATTGGAGACAGATGGGTCAGAGATGGTCGTCTACAACTCTACATGGTCGTCTGCAACCGGCTGGACAATGTTAGATTACGGGTGGTCGAAGACGTTCGATGGAAGGATCGTCTTCGGCTTCGAAAGAGTTTATCCGAGAGATGTTCTTCTTTGTGCCAGGAGCGAGGTCGTTCAAGGACTGTTTCATCCGTCGGAAGGTCAACAGTTTGAGACTCTTTGAGTTGGACTTGGACATCAGAAGATTGAATGTAAGAATGGAACTGTTGCAAGGAATAATTTATCGTGAAGTACTGTCGATGTGTTAAAGAGATTGTTGTATTTATTGAAACTTTGTTGTACTTATAAAAAATGGTCTATTTCTAACAATTTTAAGTTATGCGAATTGTGATGAACTTTGCTGGTAAATATTTTCTTGATTCAGCGACTCGTTCTTAAATTACGAGTTTAAACTTTGGTTGTTCAATATTTGTTTATGTCCGTTGAATTGTTGTCATTTGGTTTTGTCATGTGTAGTGGCAATGTTGCCATTAATATTTAGTGGAGATTCTTAGGTTTTGCGACTTTTAATGTAATGGACTAAGTAGGTAGGCTATACGAGTGGTTATCTCGTCGAAAGGTGTATGTTTCGTCGGTTTAGATAGTGAAATGTTTAGCATATTAACCCTCATCCGAACAAGGGGGGTCTGGCCAGACCCCTGCCAATATTTGTTGCACATAACTTTTTAAATATTATATTTTCTCAAATCGGTTATAATATGACTTTGTTGCTATATTGTTGAGCTACAATGAGCACATCTAAACGACCAAAAAGATTGAGTGCTTAGGAGACCCTGAAGATAATACTGGCTGAGTCTGTCAAACGTAAGACTAACAAATGACGAGATGTCTGCTTCTTCAATGTAATGTCGTTGACATTTCGGCACTCAATGTAATGATCATCTGTATATTGAACAACTCAGAATGGGAGATGAATAAGCGCTTCAGACGGCGCTTGTTTTTGAACCAGCTTGCTAGATCTCTCACAGTGCCATGGATCACTCACTACCAGAGCAAGCCAGCCACAGTCAGGAGCAATGCGGCGTGCAGTCTTGGCCGCCAGATTTCAGATTGTTACTCAACACAAGCAGGAAGAGAAGGGTACAAAACGACGATGCTACCTGTGTTGGCAAGAAAGACATATAAACACAGTGCAGATGCCATACATGCTACAAACCAGTGTGTCTGTTTCACTGTTCGTCTGCTGCACAGTACACATGTGATCGAAGCAAACAAGAGCAAGACTGACTGGTTTACAATTACAGTGTGTTTCATTGTTTTGTGAGAGATATTTTCTAGCAAAGTCATGTAGCATTTGAACATAACACCCACCAATCAGTACTTAATTTACTTATTCTACTAGACTAATGGTTCCTTTATTTTTTGTTATTTCATAGATAGATTATCATTGAGTCGATCAAAGGTTTACGACAGACTGTCACAAAATAATATAACCAAACATTTAGTTTCAAATTCATGATAAAAATGATTTATGTTGCTTGGAGAGACTGATACATTGTTATTTCCTGTTATTCTTATAACATGTTACAAAACTGGCATAAATACACTGTTACCTATAAAGAACCCATATAAAAAAGGGGGGTCTGACCAGACCCCCCTTTGTTCAAATTAAGTTGCATTTTTCCTTGTTCGGATGAGGGTTAAGTAGCACTTGTGTTAGGAGAAGCACTTATTCTTGTGAGAGAAGTTTAGTGGCTATGATGTGATGGTTGTGGTTTCTTTTTCTTATGAGAGGAGAATTATTATTATTATGTGCTCCTGTGGCAGAGGACATTTATTACGTGCGGTCCATTAGTGATTTTTTTCAGTGTAGGTGGATATAGTGGGGCAGCATAAGTCGCTGTATTGTACTTGCGGGATTGATTAGTCACACTTGCTTCGTATGCCCTCGTGTGTATTTGCACCTATTTCATAGTGAGAGATTAAGCATTAATTTTGAATAGAATTTGTTTGTGGTTAGTGATCCTGTGTATTTACCATCAGTTACTTCGGAATAGTTTGGGTAGTGTTGGATGTAGTGTAGTGTTTGTGTGTGTTGCGATTGTTTAGTAGTTTAAAAATTGTGTTTCTAATTTACTTTGTTGCCTAAGTAGTTAATTTTATGCACCGCCTCTCCGCACCATGGATTGGTTATTGCATGTTTAACAGATGCTGCATATAATTTGATAGCTGCCTTGTCTCACATGGAACTTGGAAGAGTAGGCTAATGATTTAAGATATGCTGCATATTAGTTGATATTGACGTTGCATTTGAGTTTATTCCGATGCTGCATGTGAGTTGATTTGATGCTGCATATGAGTTGATTCTGATGCTGCATATTAGTTGATATTGATGCTGCATATGAGTTTATTCTGATGTTGCATAGTAGTTTATTCTGATGCTGCATATTAGTTGATATTGATGCTGCATATGAGTTGATTTGATGCTGCATATTCGTTGATTTTGATGCTGCATATGAGTTTATTCTGATGCTGCATATTAGTTCATTTTTGTGCTGCATATTCGTTGATTCTGATGCTGCATATTCGTTGATTCTCATGCCACATAGTAGTTGACTCTGATGCTGCGTTGACTCTGATGCTGGTTGATATTCACGTTGCATTTGAGTTTATTTTTATGCTGCATATTCGTTGATTCTCATGCTACATAGTAGTTGACTTTGATGCTGCGTATTGGTTGATATTCACGTTGCATTTGAGTTTATTTTGATGCTGCATATTAGTTGATTCTCATGCTGCATAGTAGTTGATTCTGATGCTGCATATTAGTTGATATTGACGTTGCATTTGAGTTTATTCTGATGCTGCATAGTAGTTGATTCTAATGCTGCATATGAGTTGATTCTAATGCTGCATATGAGTTGATTCTGATGCTGCATATGAGTTGATTCTGATGCTGCATATGAGTTGATTCTAATGCTGCATATGAGTTGATTCTGATGCTGCATAGTAGTTGATCTTAATGCTGCATATGAGTTGATTCTAATGCTGCATAGTAGTTGATTTTAATGCTGCATATGAGTTGATTCTGATACTGCATATGAGTTGATTCTGATGCTGCATATGAGTTGATTCTAATGCTGCATATGAGTTGATTCTGATGCTGCATATGAGTTGATTCTGATGCTGCATATGAGTTGATTCTGATGCTGCATATGAGTTGATTCTGATGCTGCATATGAGTTGATTCTGGTGCTGCATATGAGTTGATTCTGATGCTGCATATGAGTTGATTCTGATGCTGCATATGAGTTGATTCTGATGCTGCATATGAGTTGATTCTGATGCTGCATATGAGTTGATTCTGATGCTGCATATGAGTTGATTTTGATGCTGCATAGTAGTTGATTGTGATGCTGCATATGAGTTGATTCTGATGCTGCATATGAGTTGATTCTGATGCTGCATATGAGTTGATTCTGATGCTGCATATGAGTTGATTCTCATGCTACATATGAGTTGATTTTGATGCTGCATAGTAGTTGATTGTAATGCTGCATATGAGTTGATTCTGATGCTGCATATGAGTTGATTCTGATGCTGCATAGTAGTTGATTGTAATGCTGCATATGAGTTGATTCTGATGCTGCATATGAGTTGATTCTGATGCTGCATAGTAGTTGATTGTAATGCTGCATATGAGTTGATTCTGATGCTGCATATGAGTTGATTCTGATGCTGCATATTCGTTGATTCTGATGCTGCACATTAGTTGATATTGACGTTGCATTTGAGTTTATTTTAATGCTGCATATTGAGTTGAGTTTATTCTGATGCTGCATGTGAGTTGATTCTGATGCTGCATATTAGTTAATGTTTATGCAGCATATTCGTTGATTCTAATGCTGCATATTAGTTAATGTTATTCTGATGCTGCACGTGAGTTGATTCTGATGCCGCATATTAGTTAATGTTTATGCAGCATATTCGTTGATTCTAATGCTGCATATTAGTTAATGTTTATGCTGCAAATTCGTTGATTCTAAGGCCGCATATGAGTTAATGTTTATGCAGCATATTCGTTGATTCTAATGCTGCATATTAGTTAATATTGATGCTGCAAATTCGTTGATTCTGATGCCGCATATGAGTTTATTCTAATGCTGCATATTAGTTAATGTTTATGCCGCAAATTCGTTGATTCTGATGCCGCATATGAGTTTATTCTAATGCTGCATATTAGTTAATGTTTATGCCGCAAATTCGTTGATTCTGAAGCCGCATATGAGTTTATTCTAATGCTGCATATTAGTTAATGTTAATGCCGCAAATTCGTTGATTCTGAAGCTGCATATTAGTTTATGCTGATGCAGGATATTAGTTGTGTATGACGCCGCGTAGGCTACATGGTGATTATGCTGCATCTTTCTTGACCTGTGAGGTTTGGCGAGGAGTCCTACTGTACTAAGGACTTTTACTGAGTTGGTCGAGTTGCTGCTTGATTAGGCCTATTGAATAGTTCCTGCTGTGTTATCACTGTTATGTAAGATACGATGCTGTTTCCTTTGCGATGTAGCAAATTATGCAGGAAACGCATACGGGATTTCTCCGACCTCCTTTGGTGGTTGGGGTTATGTGACATGAAAGCCTTATACATGGCAGTACCCGGGTCGCTGGCGAGAATCTACCCATATCTGGTTTTTGTGTGCATAAAAGTGACTGATATCTGATGTCTGTTGTTGATCGTGTGATGATTTTACAAAGAAAACTGAACTTTGATAAGACTTTGTTGTTCGTTACATACTGGCTGGGACCTCTTGCCACCAGCTACGTCAGTATGCAACAACGCATTTATAAATAGAAGTTAGTCAGATCAGGCAAAACTGGTCGATTTCATTCACTTGATGAAGTCTTTGTTGTATCTGTACGCTTTAGATCCCTCATATATTCATGGCGCTGTTGTAGGTCCTCGGTCCTTATAAAAGACGGCCCTGGATGAACTAGGGTCATCAAGTGCACACGATTTGCAAATCTTGTTTCTGCCGAATTTGACTTCTTCCACCTCTCCAACTGGATACTTGCTACGCCCCCGTCCCCATGGTTTTTCACTTCCTAACAAAGATGACTGTAATTTCATATCCAGAGTACTATATCAAAATATATATTGATTCTCTTCCCTTAATTATAACACAAATAGTTCAATAAGTATAACATGCCAATAGTTCTAATTTTATCTAAACATTGCCTTAATCGAATCTTCAAACATCCAATAAGACCTTAGTTTATCAATGCATAAGTTGCGTACTTGTCAGCGTATTTTTAATCAACGCACATACAAACCACAATCACACGAACAAACTGCGTATAAATTGCCATGTGTGTATGTATGCGCGTGTACTACGTCCACCGCTTTTTCGTATACGACACGAACATACATACAGCCCTACTCGAATACATTGTACTTGCGCGTTAAGACTCTGCACACACACGCCATATGGGTGTACATATAATCGCATACTACTGATTCTACCGTTCTTTTAATTCTAATTTTTGTAAAAATTCACATCTCTACTATTCTTTAATCGAATGAAGATATATAGGATATTTTAATCGAATTACCATGAAATCCGATCGTTTCAATTTCATTTTCAAAGTAGGGCTGTATGTATGTTCGTGTCGTATTCGGAAAAGCGGTGGACGTAGTACACGCGCACACATGCACACGTGGCAATTTATAGCCTATGCATCATGGTTTTTCTTGCATATCTCTACTGTTCTTTCATCGAACGAATATATCTATGCAGAACTGTGATGCCTGGAGGGCCACGAAGAAGCTGGAACAAAAATTATTCGATTCGGAGGAAGTCGATTTTTTGTCCTAAAAAATCGCTGGACTAACCATCATGGTTTTTCTTGAAAAACTGCGAAAATTGAAAGTGTGCGGGAATCGCTTTAGAATAGTATATTATGATAAGGGGAAGCAATATGAACCAGAATAGGTAAAATATCACGATATTTTAATCTAGTTACCTTGAAATCCAGTCGTTTCAATTTCATTTACGAAACCTTGAATCGCCATGGAAACCACGATAAATATCCACATATCTCTATAATTCTTTCATCGAACGAAGATATCTATGCAGAACTGTGATGCCTGGAGGGCCACGAAGAAGCTGGAACAAAAATTATTCGATTCGGAGGAAGTCGAATTTTTTGTCCTAAAAAATCGCTGGACTAACAACCATCATGGTTTTTCTTGAAAAACTGCGAAAATTGAAAGTGTGCGGGAATCGCTTTAGAATAGTATATTATGATAAGGGGAAGCAATATGAACCAGAATAGGTAAAATATCACGATATTTTAATCTAGTTACCTTGAAATCCAGTCGTTTCAATTTCATTTACGAAACCTTGAATCGCCATGGAAACCACGATAAATATCCACATATCTCTCTTTAGAATAGTATATTATGATAAGGGGAAGCAATATGAACCAGAATAGGTAAAATATCACGATATTTTAATCTAGTTACCTTGAAATCCAGTCGTTTCAATTTCATTTACGAAACCTTGAATCGCCATGGAAACCACGATAAATATCCACATATCTCTCTTTAGAATAGTATATTATGATAAGGGGAAGCAATATGAACCAGAATAGGTAAAATATCACGATATTTTAATCTAGTTACCTTGAAATCCAGTCGTTTCAATTTCATTTACGAAACCTTGAATCGCCATGGAAACCACGATAAATATCCACATATTTCTATAATTCTTTCATCGAACGAAGATATCTATGCAGAACTGTGATGCCTGGAGGGAAGAAGAAGCTGGAACAAAAATTATTCGATTCGGAGGAAGTCGATTTTTTTGTCCTAAAAAATCGCTGGACTAACCATCATGGTTTTTCTTGAAAAACTGCGAAAATTGAAAGTGTGCGGGAATCGCTTTAGAATAGTATATTATGATAAGGGGAAGCAATATGAACCAGAATAGGTAAAATATCACGATATTTTAATCTAGTTACCTTGAAATCCAGTCGTTTCAATTTCATTTACGAAACCTTGAATCGCCATGGAAACCACGATAAATATCCACATATCTCTATAATTCTTTCATCGAACGAAGATATCTATGCAGAACTGTGATGCCTGGAGGGCCACGAAGAAGCTGGAACAAAAATTATTCGATTCGGAGGAAGTCGATTTTTTTGTCCTAAAAAATCGCTGGACTAACCATCATGGTTTTTCTTGAAAAACTGCGAAAATTGAAAGTGTGCGGGAATCGCTTTAGAATAGTATATTATGATAAGGGGAAGCAATATGAACCAGAATAGGTAAAATATCACGATATTTTAATCTAGTTACCTTGAAATCCAGTCGTTTCAATTTCATTTACGAAACCTTGAATCGCCATGGAAACCACGATAAATATCCACATATCTCTCTTTAGAATAGTATATTATGATAAGGGGAAGCAATATGAACCAGAATAGGTAAAATATCACGATATTTTAATCTAGTTACCTTGAAATCCAGTCGTTTCAATTTCATTTACGAAACCTTGAATCGCCATGGAAACCACGATAAATATCCACATATCTCTATAATTCTTTCATCGAACGAAGATATCTATGCAGAACTGTGATGCCTGGAGGGCCACGAAGAAGCTGGAACAAAAATTATTCGATTCGGAGGAAGTCGATTTTTTGTCCTAAAAAATCGCTGGACTAACCATCATGGTTTTTCTTGAAAAACTGCGAAAATTTAAAGTGTGCGGGAATCGCTTTAGAATAGTATATTATGATAAGGGGAAGCAATATGAACCAGAATAGGTAAAATATCACGATATTTTAATCTAGTTACCTTGAAATCCAGTCGTTTCAATTTCATTTACGAAACCTTGAATCGCCATGGAAACCACGATAAATATCCACATATCTCTCTTTAGAATAGTATATTATGATAAGGGGAAGCAATATGAACCAGAATAGGTAAAATATCACGATATTTTAATCTAGTTACCTTGAAATCCAGTCGTTTCAATTTCATTTACGAAACCTTGAATCGCCATGGAAACCACGATAAATATCCACATATCTCTATAATTCTTTCATCGAACGAAGATATCTATGCAGAACTGTGATGCCTGGAGGGCCACGAAGAAGCTGGAACAAAAATTATTCGATTCGGAGGAAGTCGATTTTTTGTCCTAAAAAATCGCTGGACTAACCATCATGGTTTTTCTTGAAAAACTGCGAAAATTGAAAGTGTGCGGGAATCGCTTTAGAATAGTATATTATGATAAGGGGAAGCAATATGAACCAGAATAGGTAAAATATCACGATATTTTAATCTAGTTACCTTGAAATCCAGTCGTTTCAATTTCATTTACGAAACCTTGAATCGCCATGGAAACCACGATAAATATCCACATATCTCTATAATTCTTTCATCGAACGAAGATATCTATGCAGAACTGTGATGCCTGGAGGGCCACGAAGAAGCTGGAACAAAAATTATTCGATTCGGAGGAAGTCGATTTTTTTGTCCTAAAAAATCGCTGGACTAACCATCATGGTTTTTCTTGAAAAACTGCGAAAATTGAAAGTGTGCGGGAATCGCTTTAGAATAGTATATTATGATAAGGGGAAGCAATATGAACCAGAATAGGTAAAATATCACGATATTTTAATCTAGTTACCTTGAAATCCAGTCGTTTCAATTTCATTTACGAAACCTTGAATCGCCATGGAAACCACGATAAATATCCACATATCTCTCTTTAGAATAGTATATTATGATAAGGGGAAGCAATATGAACCAGAATAGGTAAAATATCACGATATTTTAATCTAGTTACCTTGAAATCCAGTCGTTTCAATTTCATTTACGAAACCTTGAATCGCCATGGAAACCACGATAAATATCCACATATCTCTCTTTAGAATAGTATATTATGATAAGGGGAAGCAATATGAACCAGAATAGGTAAAATATCACGATATTTTAATCTAGTTACCTTGAAATCCAGTCGTTTCAATTTCATTTACGAAACCTTGAATCGCCATGGAAACCACGATAAATATCCACATATCTCTCTTTAGAATAGTATATTATGATAAGGGGAAGCAATATGAACCAGAATAGGTAAAATATCACGATATTTTAATCTAGTTACCTTGAAATCCAGTCGTTTCAATTTCATTTACGAAACCTTGAATCGCCATGGAAACCACGATAAATATCCACATATCTCTCTTTAGAATAGTATATTATGATAAGGGGAAGCAATATGAACCAGAATAGGTAAAATATCACGATATTTTAATCTAGTTACCTTGAAATCCAGTCGTTTCAATTTCATTTACGAAACCTTGAATCGCCATGGAAACCACGATAAATATCCACATATCTCTATAATTCTTTCATCGAACGAAGATATCTATGCAGAACTGTGATGCCTGGAGGGAAGAAGCTGGAACAAAAATTATTCGATTCGGAGGAAGTCGAATTTGTTGTCCTAAAAAATCGCTGGACTAACAACCATCATGGTTTTTCTTGAAAAACTGCGAAAATTGAAAGTGTGCGGGAATCGTTTTAGAATAGTATATTATGATAAGGGGAAGCAATATGAACCAGAATAGGTAAAATATCACGATATTTTAATCTACACTGTGTCCGGATGAAAAGTAGAACACAACAAAAAGTGTCATAACTCGGTCAAAACTATCAGTATTTACCTGAAATTTTAAACACAACAACAGTGACCATATCTACACGAGATTCTAAAGCCGTTTGGAAATGTTCGTGAATTTATCATATTTATGAGCGTTTGCAATGGAGCACTGACAAATTAAAGTTTCCAACATGGGCCCTTACATATTACATAAGAAAGTGAAGTTCAGCTACAGCTGGTGTTCAAAATGTCCTCCTCGTTCACGGACACATGACCGTAGACGTGGACGCCACTGTTTGATGGCCCGGTCGATGATCGCGTGGTCAAACAACTGCCACTCCTCAACCAGACGCGCCCTTAGATGATCGACGTCACGAATACGGGAACGATAAACGCGCTCCTGCAGTACACTCCAGATTTGGTAGTCAACTGGATTGAGGTCTGGACTGTTGGGTGGCCACATCTGCGGTGATATGAAGTCGGGTGTCTCCCGGGACAGCAGAGCAATGGTCTCACGTGCTCGATGCGCAGGGGCACTGTCTTGTTGGAATGTGAAGTAGCCGCCAGAAACCTGCTTGATAGCAGGTAGCAGATGTTGAGTGAGCAGCACATCGCGATAGTACGCTCCATTTACCTTCACACCCGGCTCAACAAAGATCAAATGAGTGCACCCCAGGGTTGACACACCGACTGAGACCATTAGTGACTTTGAAAAGTGTGAACGTGTTTTGAGGAGACGTTCAGCAGGCACGTGTTTCTTATGTAATATGTAAGGGCCCATGTTGGAAACTTTAATTTGTCAGTGCTCCATTGCAAACGCTCATAAATATGATAAATTCACGAACATTTCCAAACGGCTTTAGGATCTCGTGTAGATATGGTCACTGTTGTTGTGTTTAAAATTTCAGGTAAATACTGATAGTTTTGACCGAGTTATGACACTTTTTGTTGTGTTCTACTTTTCATCCGGATCACAGTGTACCTTGAAATCCAGTCGTTTCAATTTCATTTACGAAACCTTGAATCGCCATGGAAACCACGATAAATATCCACATATCTCTATAATTCTTTCATCGAACGAAGATATCTATGCAGAACTGTGATGCCTGGAGGGCCACGAAGAAGCTGGAACAAAAATTATTCGATTCGGAGGAAGTCGATTTTTTGTCCTAAAAAATCGCTGGACTAACCATCATGGTTTTTCTTGAAAAACTGCGAAAATTGAAAGTGTGCGGGAATCGCTTTAGAATAGTATATTATGATAAGGGGAAGCAATATGAACCAGAATAGGTAAAATATCACGATATTTTAATCTAGTTACCTTGAAATCCAGTCGTTTCAATTTCATTTACGAAACCTTGAATCGCCATGGAAACCACGATAAATATCCACATATCTCTATAATTCTTTCATCGAACGAAGATATCTATGCAGAACTGTGATGCCTGGAGGGCCACGAAGAAGCTGGAACAAAAATTATTCGATTCGGAGGAAGTCGAATTTTTTGTCCTAAAAAATCGCTGGACTAACCATCATGGTTTTTCTTGAAAAACTGCGAAAATTGAAAGTGTGCGGGAATCGCTTTAGAATAGTATTGTGGGGTTCGCTTTCGCGTTGCGTCGCCGAGTCTTCTAATCCTTCTCGAGGTGCTAAACTCGAGCGCTCTGGTTGATTAGTCCAGCAGCCTTTCACTGGACCGGGGGTTGTCAATCCCCATTCGACAGAAGTTTCGACAGTGTTGGCTGGCCTTATGATCGACGTGGATCCAGCTACTATGTCCCTGGCCTCGTTCAGGGCGTGGTAAAACACCTCTGTATTCATATTCATATCAGACATCAGAGAATCACCTCGGCATAGGTCTAAACCTATTCTTCCTTCATCATCTCCTTCAATCAACCTAGGATGAACGGACGATTCTGACATTTCAATGTCTAACAACTCTAACAAGCAGTTATAAAGTAGCGGCTAACACAGTATTAATCAAACAAGATCTATGATTATATTTATGCATTCATGTACTCATCACACATTTAAACTGAATCCGCCAATACGTCTCGTTCTCTAGTCTATACTAATGTCTTACCCCGTATTGAATTAAAGGACTCCAGGGCCTTATTAATACAGAATCAGACGAAGCTTATCCTCCGGCTCCGTTCTCGGGCGCAGTGTGATTTTCGTTAACGATAACTATAACGAAAATGTTCGTTAACGAAAATAAAATGATTTCGTTAACGATAACTATAACTATAACTAAAAATATCATTAACTATAACTATAACTATAACGAAAATAACACTAACGAAAATTCATCGCTATTTTCGTTAGCCCTGCAAAAAAATTGAAGTCAAACATGAGAACTTGAAAATGCACTACAAATTAATAATAGCCTATGTTCGCCCCGGGATTTTGAATTTGTGAATTAACCCAGTAGTACTGGCGCATTTTATTGTAAACGTTTTGATAGAGATTGCGACCCACGTTACGTTAACTAGCGCAAATTTGCAAAACAATAGTCGTAGTAGGCTAATCTTGTAGTAAAAATGTCTCTAAAGATCTTGAGCGGCCGCAAGCGCGGAAATTCTGTTTGGAGTCATTTCAAGTACGATTCAGTCAGAAATAAGAGTTCGTGTATCATCAGCGGTGGTGGTGCTAACGAGGGGAAGTTATGTGGCCGGCTCATAACCGGTAAAAACACGACTAATCTGCTCAATCATATCAAGTATCACCATCCATCTACATACAAAGAAGTCTGCACTGCAGAGAGTGATAGAAAGCGGTGCTTAGAAGGAGACTCGGCGAAGATAATAAAAACTGGTAAGATATTAGTGTGCCGTACATGTACAATTAACAGACTCAACTTTGCCAATGGCTGTTTTTCATTTTGTTTGTTGAATTTTGCGAGCTTTACAGCGTCTCTCTTTGTTTCTAGGTGTCGTCATAAAGAAATATTTCTATGTGTCATGTATTTAATTAAAGTGCTTCAAATTGCTATACTACCGGTGCAATATTTCATATTACGAGATTAAAAATAAACCTGTTAAGAGATTGAGTGTTGTTTCAGCTTATATAATTATCGTAAGGGTAATTTATTCTTTATTTTTCAAAGTGAAGACAATAATTCAAAACAGATCACTCTGGAATGGCTACCCTTCATCATTGGTTAAGCATCAAGGTTAAGTATCTATAACTAGTGTTTCTGTTTGTGCAAGTATAAAATGCATCAGTGACACATGCCATACTGTTTGCAGAGCTTGGTAAGCATGCGTCCAACATTTCGGCTGTTGAGTCTACCGGAAGGTCTGTACCCATAGCAGAGTGTTTCAAAAGAAAACAACACTGGGCACCAGGGTCAACTGAGAGTATGGTTCGAGACAGGCTACTTACAGAGATGATCGTTATGACTGGAGTGCCTGCACGCATTGTGCAGAATCAATCTTTCATTGCTTTCTGCACAGCTATGGATTCAAGATATAAAGTTCCAGGTAACTATCTCACTCTTTCCTGGTTTCTGTGTATTTGTTAAAACATCAGTAAAATATTACATTGTCGTCTACATTGACATGAATATCAGCATTAGTCAGTAAGTTCCAGTAACTTTAATTATTGTTTATGTGATTTACCAAGTTTTGTGTAAACAACAGATGTGCTGGTGATCTTTTGTACTTTTGTGGTCATTAATAATTCAGTAATAATAGTTATTATTCTTGTGGTTATTAATCTGGTTATTTTATTTTTATTCAAGCTTCTAAATATATCAGAAGTATGTAAATTATCTGTCTTAATTTTAATTTGTATCCAAACAGCACTGTCTGTTCAAGTTAAGTGTAATACTAATACATGATTGGTAACTTTCCTACTTCTCTTTTCTGCAAGAAAAAGAAGCCTTTGTGCTGTGAAGCTTTCTGTTGTTTTTTATTTAAGTATTTTTGTAGTTTCATTTTATTATTTTAACTTTAATGACCTATTGACCTTTTCTTTTTTATAGGCACAACGCGACTGACTGCAAACCTGAAAAGCACGGCTGACATGTACATGACGAAAGTTGCAGCTGCGTTGTCAGTTGCACGCTTTGTCACAATTGGAATGGACATCTGGACCAAGAAAGGTTACAGCGCCTCGTACCTTGGTATCTCTTCGTCATTCTTTCATCGTCCTCTCGGTAAGGCTGTCCATGTAGTCTTGAACCTTCATACCATTCAGCATCCCCATACAGGAGAGATGATTGCTGAACACTTACAGCGTACTCTGGATTCTTGGAAGATAGATAGACGCAAGATACTCATGGTCATAACGGACAATGGCAGCAACATGGTGAAAGCCATTAAAGATTTTGAAAAGAAGCATGTGACTAAAGAATCTGGTGCACTTCACTCTGCTGCCAGTCACATAGAAGATGATGAAGTTGACGAATCTTCAGATGAAGATGACTTAGATTCAGAGCCGATTGTTCTTGATTTGAAGATGACTGACATTGATTGTACTTCCTCATTTAAGCGCTTGCCATGTCTGGCACACACTGTGCAACTGATTGTCAAATGTCTGGATAAGGTGCCAACATTCACAACGTCAATGGCAAAAGCTCGTGGGGTGGTGAGTAGTGTCCGAATGTCATCAGTAGCCACACAGAAGCTCATTGAACTAGCTGGTAAAACAGTCATTTCGGACTGCCCAACACGATGGTCGAGTTCTTTCCTGCTGCTGGGTCGACTACTGGAGCTCAAGACTGCTATTAACCAAGTCTTCCTGGAAATGCAGTGGGACAACCTTGTGGCCAGCGAGTGGACCAAGCTACAAGAAATATTCGATCTCTTGGAGCCATTTTCTATACATACTAACAATCTCCAGACCGATGTACTTGCATTGCCAATGATTATACCTATCATTCAGGACATACACTGCCATCTTGACAATCCAAGTCTCAACTCCACTATGTCGAACGCCCTCAAACAAGCCATGAAGCTCAGATTTCAGAGGTATATAAACCCAGTGGACCCAGAGTTCGATCCACTTCCAGGAGTCGCATGTCTGCTTTCACCAGATATAGCAGCGATTATGTTCACTCCAGATATGGATAATCTTCTAATAGCTGCAAAGAAGCACATCATTGTTCTGGTATGTGTGCCTACGTTTTTTTTCTATGCATCTGTTTCAGTTTTCAGCCTTTATCTTGGTGCTGTAACGATGTTGCTAACATATTGTAAAAGTGTTTATCTTAATTAAGCAATTTATATAAATCATATGAGAGTCTTTCAGTATTTTTCTTAAAATCGAGGCTGAAGTCGCATTTATTTACTTACATATTTTTCCAAGCAGTAAGCACTTCTCTGAAACTGGGGTATTATTGCATCCTTGCTACAGTACTGGCTAAAGTATACATGTACTATTCTCTTCTATTTATGTCATTATTTTGTAATAAGCAGAAAATTAAATAAATTATTCAATAATTGTTTGCCTTAACAGATGCAGCCAAGAACATATGACCATGAAGTTCCTCTGTCAGGCGATGCCCAACCTATCGAAACTGCTGAGTCAACTTCATCAAGTTCAACTGCAGCAACCTCTGCGTCCTCTGCATCACTTAAGAGATTCACATTTCTCTCGCACAGGATCAACAACATCATCAGTCAACCAATCAGTGCACTGGCTAACAGTACCGATGACTTTAAGATGGAGCTTGGACGCTATATTGCCGAATGTCGCTACCTTAAAGATCTTCAGCAACCAGCTCTTACCTTCTGGATAGAAAGGGAGCAAGTTTACCCAAGGCTGGCTCCACTAGCAGAAGACATTGTGTCTGCCCCGGCGTCTGAAGCGTATTGTGAAAGAGTCTTTAGTGTATGTGGGGAACTATGTAGTGGAAAACGCAATCGGATGTCAGTGAATTTGGAACGTCGTGTATTCATGAAGCTGAATGCACCCATTCTTGAAAGCCTTTCCAAGCTCTGAACAAATTGTGTAATGCGTCTTAATTATGCACATTTTCGCTTGGCCTCATTATAACTACTAACTAAAATTAACTAAAATAAAAAATCCATTAACTATAACTATAACTATAACTAAAAAATAATACTAACTATAACTATAACTATAACTAAAATAAAATATCATTAACTATAACTATAACTGTAACTAAAATAAAATCTGTAAGGAAAATCACACTGCTCGGGCGTACTGCTTAATCACAGAGCAGCGCGCGTCGGTGCATCATCAGATTCCTTTGTTTCCTCGCTATCAGTTCAGCGGCAATCCTCACATCATATAAGTAAGTAGGTAAGTAAGTAGTTTATTCACCACAAAATAAAGCAAAATGACAATACACAAATTTTACAAACCGAGTGGTGGGCTACCGGTGAAGTCACATAGGACTCATCTCGCCGGTCACCCTATCATAAGCGGCTCCCTTGTTCCACCAAAGATATTCGTCTCGTTGGCGTAGTTTCTCCTCTCTTGTCTCCTCCGATTACAGTTTATACGATTCATAATTCTGTAGGGCCTACTTATCGTAATCGTAATTCTACGTATAATTCGTACTAAGTTAAACACTTCTAATACAGTTAACGAAACTCTTAAATCATCAAATCACGAGTTACGGGCCCAGCAACTTGTAGGCCCTATACGACGGCATCCTTCATCGTCCTTCCTCCAGTGCTGCGTCAAGTCGTTTCCTCGTCTTCCTTTCAGACGGCAATACACGACTCGGCTGTCCTTCCTTTCCACGGACTTTCACGACTGGACCGTCCTTCCTCTTCAACGGATTTCACTACTGGGCCACGATTTTCCGCGTTCCTTCTTTGTATAGGCAAAGGTCTGGATGCTTAGGCCTACTTAATAACGACGCTTGTTGTATTACTGCTTAACGACACTTTTTCATATCGAAGATGATCAGTGTCGGAGGCAGAAAAGCAACCTCGTACTCCACGTTTATATTGCGACCGAGACACCCGCAGTAAAGATCCGAGAAATTAATCTCTGATAAACCGACCCGACCGGGAAGCGAACCCAGGGCGCCGGCGCGCCGAGCGGGCACCAACCCACTCGGCCACTCAGGAATAACGACGCGACAACGACCTCTTATATATAACGGGATGCGACCACTAGCTTCCTTCCTATTGGCTACGGCTGCATCATGCTTTGCACACGGCGCAGTGGCTCCCTTCTCTCCTATCGCCATTATGTGGCGCTGATTTACTCAGCATCCCTTTCGCTAGACGGGTCGTGGGCCGTTCTACGGTCTCACAGTAGGCCTATAATTATCATGATTAGGCGAAGCCATATGAACCAGAATTAGGTAAAATATCACGATTTTTTAATCGAATTACTTTGAAATCCTATTCTTTCAATTTCATTTTCAAAGCCTTGAAACACCATGGAAACCAGGATAAATATTCACATATCTCTACTGCTCTTTCATCGAATGACGATATCTATGCAGAACTGTGATGCCTATAGGGCCACGAAGAAGCTGGAACTAAAATTATTCGATTCGGAGGAAGTCGATTTTTTGTCCTAAAAAATCGCTGGACTAACAAACCATATGCACAGTTCTTGAGCGCCTTCGATGTTCTGTTGTATGGTCGTTGCGCACGCTTTGAACATAGGAAATTTACTTCCTGTTGATGCATTTTAAATCTCTGTTCCAAAAATGCTGTTGAAAAGCTTTTGACCCATCGCAAGTGGCATTTGCTATTTATTGCTGCACCACCAACTAACTGCTTTGTCATAATAAACTACATTATTTACATGTTGTTTGGAAATTATTATAATTTCTATAAATAAATTATGATAATTAGCTCTGGACTAATTATCATAAGTTATGGTGATTAACTTATTTATCCAAGGAGAGAGGATGTAGGATAAATTATGAGGGGAGGGAGGGAGGGAAGGAGAAGGGAGAGGGAGAAGACTTATGAGGGACGAAGGGACGGACGGATGGAGGTAGGTAGGGATGGATGGAGGGACGGACGGACGGAGGAGACACGCACGATCGCCGCGAGAGACGTGGGGGAGAGAGGTACGGACGTTGAAGGAGGGGAAGGAGGTACGGACGGCCGGGACGGACGGCAGAGAAGTACGTGCAGGGAGGGAGGGAGGGAGAAGACTTATGTCAATCATAGCACGAGAAGACGCATCTCTTGGCATTTTCAAATTGTTTTTAACCGTGTTAGGACGGGCAAACATCTAGTATTCTAGTTAATAATATAAACGCACAGAAATCTCCGTGCGTGCGTCCATCTGTGTATCTGAAGCCTGTAACGCTTACGTAAAACACGTCATCGCAATAACCGAATACAGAAGTTGTCATAGCAACGCGAGATAATGCAACACGACATGTGGAAGGGAGAGGGAGGACGGATTTTGAAGGTATGTCAGAAACTACGGGGGACGGCCGGGACTGACGGACATTGGAAGTCTGGGGGAGGGATACCATTAGGATGGAAACTATACTGTTAGAGAGGGAGGGATGTTGCAACTTGATCTGAGGGACATGCTGTTGGTAGGGCCTCCCGGACGTTGATAGGAGTGAAGGAGGTACGGCCGGCCGGGACGGACAGCAAGGAATTCAGGGAGGGAGGAGGCTGCCGACGGGAGAGAGGAGGGAGGAGCGAGGGAAAGTGGAAGGGGAGGGAGAGTGGGAGGATGCGACGGACGGACAGAGGGACGGAGGGAGGTAGGGAGGGAGAAGGAGAAGACTTATGTCCATCAAAGCACGAGAAGACGCATCTCTTGACATTTTCAAATTGTTTCTAACCGTCTTAGGACGGGCGAACATCTAGTATTATGATAAGGGGATGCAATATGAACTAGAATTAGGTAAAATATCACGATATTCCTCCTTACTTACTACTTAATTCTAATCGAGTTACCTTGAAATCCAATCGTTTCAGTTTCATTTACGAAGCCTTGAATCTCGATGGACACCAGGATAAATATCCACATATCTCTACTATTCTTTCATCGAACGAAGATATCTATGCAGAACTGTGATGCCTATATGCCTATAGGGCCACGAAGAAGCTGGCAAAAAAATTATTCGATTCGGAGGAAGTCGATTTTTTTGTCCTAAAAAATCGCATCATGGCTTTTCTGAAAAACTGCGAAAATTTAAAGTGTGCGGGAATCGCTTTAGAATAGTATATTATGATAAGGGGATGCAATATGAACTAGAATTAGGTAAAATATCACGATATTCCTCCTTACTTACTAGGGGAAGGCGGGGCAAGACGGACCCCTGAGGTAAGATGGATCCCCTCTAATATACGAATTACAGTGGTGACATCTAGCTATGGTTTTAAATATTCATGACGGCATCGAGTATCTATGATATTGCGTTGTTGTTTCTTTGTTTTTGAGAAGCAGTGACATTTTATGCGGAAAAACTTAATTTTTGTGGTTTTCTATCTTATTCAGGTATTGTAAATTATTTGCTGTCAATTATTTGTTTCATGGTTTATAATTAATTTTATTGTAATCATTAATAGTGTAGTAACTGCTAAACTGTTTGCCGATGGATGAGTGAGCGATAATAGGTGTTTATTTGTTTATTTTGTATGTGAGCTATATAGCCGTGAATGGGGCAAGATGGACTCCTGTCTTGGGGTAAGACGGATCCCATGGGGTCCGTCTTACCTCAAGCATGGTTTTATGATTGGAGTTAGTTATTTCGAATATTGATTAATTAAATGTTAAGAAATAGGCAGTTTTTGCATTTATTTATGTTAGATTAGTTATCAATTATGAAGAAAATTGACCCATACAGCGAATCATTAGATGGACTACATAGGGTCCAACTTGCCCCAATCACGGGGCAAGATGGACCCGATAGTTAATTTATTAAAATCCTGAAAAAACTTGAAATTGATATTGTATTATGTAAATTGTGTTTTCCTTATTATAGTATTTCATTTGCTGCGTAAGTTAGTAATCACGCCGTTTAAATTAACACTTTTACAATACAAATAAATGAAAAAAATCATTAGAGGGTCCGTCTTGCCCCGCCTTCCCCTACTTAATTCTAATCGAGTTACCTTGAAATCCAATCGTTTCAGTTTCATTTACGAAGCCTTGAATCGCCATGGAAACCAGGATAAATATCCACATATCTCTACTATTCTTTCATCGAATGAAGATATCTATGCAGACTTGTGATGCCTATAGGGCCACGAAGAAGCTGGAACAAAAATTATTCGATTCGGAGGAAGTCGATTTTTTTTGTCCTAAAACCATCATGGTTTTTCTTGAAAAACTGCGAAAATTTAAAGTGTGCGGGAATCGCTTTAGAATAGTATATTATGATAAGGGGAAGCAATATGAACCAGAATAGGTAAAATATCACGATATTTTAATCGAGTTACCTTGAAATCCAATCGTTTCAATTTCATTTTCGAAGCCTTGAATCGCCATGGAAACCAGGATAAATATCCACATATCTCTACTATTCTTTCATCGAACGAAGATATCTATGCATACTTGTGATGCCTATAGGGCCACGAAGAAGCTGGAACAAAAATTATTCGATTCGGAGGAAGTCGATTTTTTGTCCTAAAAATCGCTGGAATTACTAACCATCATGGTTTTTCTTGAAAAACTGCGAAAATTGAAAGTGTGCGGGAATCGCTTTAGAATAGTATATTATGATAAGGGGAAGCAATATGAACCAGAATAGGTAAAATATCACGATATTTTAATCTAGTTACCCTGAAATCCAATCGTTTCAATTTCATTTACGAAGCCTTGAATCGCCATGGAAAACAGGATAAATATCCACATATCTCTACTATTCTTTCATCAAAAGAAGATATCTATGCAGAACTGTGATGCCTATAGGGCCACGAAGAAGCTGGAACAAAAATTATTCGATTCGGAGGAAGTCGATTTTTTTGTCCTAAAAAATCGCTGGACTAACCATCATGGTTTTTCTTGAAAAACTGCGAAAATTGAAAGTGTGCGGGAATCGCTTTAGAATAGTATATTATGATAAGGGGATGCAATATGAACTAGAATTAGGTAAAATATCACGATATTCCTCCTTACTTACTACTTAATTCTTATCGAGTTACCTTGAAATCCAATCGTTTCAGTTTCATTTACGAAGCCTTGAATCGCCATGGAAACCAGGATAAATATCCACATATCTCTACTATTCTTTCATCGAACGAAGATATCTATGCAGAACTGTGATGCCGATAGGGCCAAGAAGAAGCTGGAACAAAAATTATTCGATTCGGAGGAAGTCGATTTTTTTGTCCTAAAAAATCGCTGGACTAACCATCATGGTTTTTCTTGAAAAACTGCGAAAATTGAAAGTGTGCGGGAATCGCTTTAGAATAGTATATTATGATAAGGGGAAGCAATATTAACCAGAATAGGTAAAATATCACGATATTTTAATCTAGTTACCCTGAAATCCAATCGTTTCAATTTCATTTACGAAGCCTTGAATCGCCATGGAAACCAGGATAAATATCCAGATATCTCTATTATTCTTTCATCGAACGAAGATATCTATGCAGAACTGTGATGCCTATAGGGCCACGAAGAAGCTGGAAAAAAATTATTCGATTCGGAGGAAGTCGATTTTTTGTCCTAAAAAATCGCTGGACTAACAAACCATCATGGTTTTTCTTGAAAAACTGCGAAAATTTAAAATGTGTGGGAATCGCTTTAGAATAGTATTAATAATATAAACGCACAGAAATCTCTGAGCGTGCATATGTGGTGTAACGCTGTTTCGACAATTATGGCTTACGTCATTTCACGTCATCGCAAACAGACGTTGTCATAGCAACGCTAGATTATGCAACAGGACATATGGGTCCCTAATCCTTATACATTTCTATAAGGGAATGGAGAGGGGAAGGGTCGGGTCTGCCAAGCACGATCGCCGAAGGGAGGCAGGAAGGGAGGAAGGGAGAGAGGAGGGAGGAGGGGAGGGAGGGAGGGAGGGAGGGAAGGAGAAGGGAGAGGGAGAAGACTTATGAGGGACGAAGGGACGGACGGATGGAGGTAGGTAGGGATGGAGGGAGGGACGGACGGACGGAGGAGACACGCACGATCGCCGCGAGAGACGTGGGGGAGAGAGGTACGGACGTTGAAGGAGGGGAAGGAGGTACGGACGGCCGGGACGGACGGCAGAGAAGTACGTGCAGGGAGGGAGGGAGGGAGAAGACTTATGTCAATCATAGCACGAGAAGACGCATCTCTTGGCATTTTCAAATTGTTTTTAACCGTGTTAGGACGGGCAAACATCTAGTATTCTAGTTAATAATATAAACGCACAGAAATCTCCGTGCGTGCGTCCATCTGTGTATCTGAAGCCTGTAACGCTTACGTAAAACACGTCATCGCAATAACCGAATACAGAAGTTGTCATAGCAACGCGAGATAATGCAACACGACATGTGGAAGGGAGAGGGAGGGACGGATTTTGAAGCAGATACGGACGGACGGCAAGGAAGTACGGGGGAGGGAGGGACTGACGGATGGAGAAAGGGAGGGAGGGAGGGAGAGAGGAAGGGACGGACGGAGGGACGGACCGAGGGAGGACGGAGGAGGGATGGAGAAGACACGCACGATGGTAGAGGGAGGGACGGACGTTGAAGGGAGGGAAGGAGGTACGGCCGGCCGGGACGGACGGCAAGGAATTACGGGGGAGGGAGGAGGGACTGCCGACGGGAGAGAGGGAGGGAGGGAGCGAGGGAAAGTGGAAGGGGAGGGAGAGTGGGAGGATGCGACGGACGGACAGAGGGACGGAGGGAGGTAGGGAGGGAGAAGGAGAAGACTTATGTCCATCAAAGCACGAGAAGACGCATCTCTTGACATTTTCAAATTGTTTCTAACCGTCTTAGGACGGGCGAACATCTAGTATTATGATAAGGGGATGCAATATGAACTAGAATTAGGTAAAATATCACGATATTCCTCCTTACTTACTACTTAATTCTAATCGAGTTACCTTGAAATCCAATCGTTTCAGTTTCATTTACGAAGCCTTGAATCTCGATGGACACCAGGATAAATATCCACATATCTCTACTATTCTTTCATCGAACGAAGATATCTATGCAGAACTGTGATGCCTATATGCCTATAGGGCCACGAAGAAGCTGGCAAAAAAATTATTCGATTCGGAGGAAGTCGATTTTTTTGTCCTAAAAAATCGCATCATGGCTTTTCTTGAAAAACTGCGAAAATTTAAAGTGTGCGGGAATCGCTTTAGAATAGTATATTATGATAAGGGGATGCAATATGAACTAGAATTAGGTAAAATATCACGATATTCCTCCTTACTTACTACTTAATTCTAATCGAGTTAGGCCTACCTTGAAATCCAATCGTTTCAGTTTCATTTACGAAGCCTTGAATCGCCATAAAAACCATGATAAATATCCACATATCTCTACTATTCTTGCATCGAATGAAGATATCTATGCAGAACTGTGATGCCTATAGGGCCACGAAGAAGCTGGAACAAAAATTATTCCACTGAGACGGTTACTGTGTAAAAACCTTGAGGAAGTCCTTCACGCACAGTTGCTCAGCGCCTTCAATGTTCTGGTGTATGGTCGTTTGGGGGAATTCTGAACATTGGGAAATGTAGCCTACTTCCTGCTGGTGCATCTTAAATTCTGTTCCAAAAACGCTGTAGAAAAGTTTTTACCCAACGCAAATGCAATTTGCTATTTATTGCTGCACCACCAACTAACTGCTTTGTATATAAACTACATTAGGCTATTTACATGTTGTTTGGAAATTATTACTAATTTATTGTAATAAATTATGATAATTAGCTGTGGACTAATTATCATAAATTATGCCAAATTACTTATTTGTGCAATTATCATAATTTATAAGAAATTATGATAATTAACTCCTTTGTTTATCCAGTTCTCATAATTTAATTATTGGTTGAAATAACAGACTTATAGGTGGATATCGACGGATGCAGAAATGATATTCATGTTTGTGTAACCACAATCCCATTGTAATAACCAATATTTTCTAACTTCTCAAAAACAATGCTTAAATAAAGACAATAGTTGAAACGCAGATTTTCACAAATGCAGAAACGTTGATAAGTCTAACTCGTTCTTCTTAAATAACTCTGAGCTGTAAATGTCTCAGTTGGATGTGGCAAAAAACATTTGGGACTTGAAAAATGCATGATTCTGGCAGTAAATACTGAAAAACATGAAAAGTCTAACAAATAAATAGCAGTAGAAGCAAAGTCTGTGGCAAGCTAGACTAGAGTCTTTGGCACACTAATTCGTTTGAGAACACTTCACAACATTTTCAAAGATCATGTACATACATTAGACCGAATTAGACCACAATATCTGGTATGTCAGAAACTATTGTTGTCAGAATGCTCAGAGACATCTGCTGTCTGGCTTTAGGATACCATTAGCATGTAAACTACACTGTTAAATCACTCCAGCCATGTTGCAACTTGATCTGAGGGACATGCTGTCGAGTTGGCCTCCCAAACTGGATAGGGTGAGTGAGGACTGCCCACAAAATTTGTTCAGTAAAATAGGCCAAGAACATGCACAACTGGAATAAGTCTTAGAAATGAAGAAATCTAAAGAAATATTTCAAGTCACAGAACTGGTGAAAACAAGCAGAGACAACAAGGAGAAACCAGTCAAGGAGCAACATTTTAAGAAAGTCTGAATTTTGATGATCTGAAAACCGGTGGTGCAAGTTGCAAGAATTAAAAATGCTCCCCATTATTCTATGTCTTTAGTTCTGGGTCCTCATTTAAAGTTGCAGCAGGACTGAAATTTGGCTTTCCTTTGTCACCCTTGCAATTTCCAAGGACCTGCCACACTGCCTCAGTGTAATGTGGCTACAGCTGATGTACTCCACAACCAGACAGCTGATATCCTACAGCATTCTGTCAACATTAGTCTCTGTTGTTAGCAAATGTGCAGCAACGGTACCGTGCATCAAATAACAGAAAGACTTGACTCTAAACCAGGTTGCAAAAATTCTAAACCAGGCTGAAAAACTACAAATAATCGTCCGCAAAAGAAAGGTAGATTTTTAGCGATAGCCTCCAAAAATCGCGTCCGAAGATGTGCCAAGCGAAGCTGCATTGTCGGTGATTGGCGAAGGTTTTTAGGCGGCGAGCGCTGCGTTGAAGTCCTTGCTTGGCTGTCCCTCCTTGATGACGTAGATGGGGATGAGAGGATGGGGAGTCTTCATCAGGTGACTCTGTAACACAGAAACACCAATACAAAAGTAGTTTAAGAAAAAATTCTCTTAAGCTAATCCTCGATGGTTAGCATGCGGGACTGTCAAACGAGAAGTTGGGGTTCAAATCCCTGCAAGGGCAGAAATATGGTTTTAGGTTACAGATTTCCGCTCCACCTGCAGTCCCAAGCCAACGCAGCTATAATGAGTACACTGACTGTCCACTGTTGGTAGGAAGCAGAGACGGCGAGGGAGAGGACTGGCCACACGCTCTCATATGCCGAGGCTTAGCAAATGAAGTTGCTAACATTTCATACTCATGGCTGCCTGAGGGCTAGCGGAAGAAACTGCTCTTCTTCAACTTCTTCTAAGCTAGGATGAACTATGTCGAAAATGCGTGCATGAAATAGATTGGAAATGTGTGCATGAAATAGATTCAAAATGTGTTCATGAAATAGATCGAAGATGCATGCACAACTCACATGCGCATATCCCAGACCATTGCGCTTTTCCTGGACCGAGGCACCGTTTCCGACCCACACGAAGCAGATGTTACCAGTATCCACGATGAACACATCCTAGAAATATACATTAAAATCTCAATATAAAGAAATTATTTCTTAAAATATGTTCACACAATCTGAAATTGTCTTTTGTAAAAAGATTATAGACAGCCGAAAACTAAGCAAGACGAAATGGGAACGAAAAAACTGATGATAAACAATGAACAAAATGAGGACTTGAACTAGCAGTACAACTGCATTTAATATTAATAATTTTAGCCTCCATCCAAATTTCAGAAGCAGACAAATGACTATCAGACAGTACATCGATGGAACTGAGAAACTGCACGTGAAGGACTTGCTCAAGATACATACACATTAACCGTCTCGGGAGGCCCGAACCCGTACTCTCTGCGTCACAGGCTAAGCGCCCTAACCAATTGTCTACCAAGGGTTCAAAACAATGGCTTAATATGTATGTATGGATGTATGAGCACTTGTTATAGCGCCCCTTCAAGATTTCTACACAGAGGCGCTCTCGACTACAGCGCGGACACTGAATCGGAGTTTCACGCCGAAGCGCATGAGCAATCTAGGTATAGTAGGCTACATGTCTTAATAACAGAATGGCTTCAAAACAGAATGGTTTAAAACAGTATAAGTTGAAAACAGAATAGTTTAAAAGTAGAATAGGTCAAAACCCAATTGGTCAAACATAGGGTACGTTCAAATTAGAAATGTGAGCTAAGTAAATTCTTAAAGTCAGACAAAAAACTAACTTTGCTGTCCAGATCGGAGGATCCAAAGTGGCCTTTTTTCACCACAGTTGATTTCAGATGACCGGCGGCATCAGACACGCTGGAAATCATGAAACAAACATTGGAGAACCAGATTACATGGTAAAACCACAATTACCACATCAATATGGTAAAAGCACTGCTAAACGATCAAGGTAGACCATAGAAGCAACATGCTTACATTTGACACAGTAGCCGATTCGTTAGAGCGCTTGCCTTGTAATGCGGAGAGTATGGTTTCGAGCCTCCTCCACTGACATGGTTACTGTGTAGGGACCTTGAACAACTCCTTCACTCACAATTACTCAGTGCCTTCAATTGATGCTTAGTCATTAGATAGAGGCACTTAAAGAATGTGTACTACTAATAATAATTAATGTCTCTACGTAAATACCACAGATTAATGGTTGCAGAAATCATTCAAAGCTGGGGCGGCGGGGGTGCAAACGTCATTACAGCAATTGCGTTATGGAAGTAATCTGACTAGACTGTACAAACATACCTAAGGAAATATTTTTTTTTCTTAACAGTTTCTACATCTATCAACTACCGTACACACTCTACTAAAACTAAGAAAATCAACAGGTTGCTAGAGACGCATTTCCACATCTATCCATCTGTAGCTGTTACATTGCTCAAACCAGGTGTTGGATCTCCAATATCCATATCCGGTCATACTAAAAACAAGAACCATATATATAAGTGGATTAAGGTTTAGAGTGGACTGAGGGACAGAGTGGACTGAAGGACAGAGTGGACTGAGGGACAGAGTGGACTGAGGGACAGAGTGGACTGAGGGACAGAGTGGACTGAGGGACAGAGTGGACTGATCTATGAGATGGAGAGTGGACTGAGGGACAGAGTGGACTGATCTATGAGATGGAGAGTGGACTGAGGGACAGAGTGGACTGATCTGAGAGATGGAGAGTGGACTGAGGGACAGAGTGGACTGAGGGACAGAGTGGACTGATCTGAGAGATGGAGAGTGAACTGAGGGACAGAGTGGACTGAGGGACAGAGTGGACTGAAGGGACAGAGTGGACTGAGAGTGGACTGAGGACAGAGTGGACTGAGGGACAGAGTGGACTGAGGGACAGAGTGGACTGAGGGACAGAGTGGACTGATCAGATGAGAGGACAGAGTGGACTGAGGGACAGAGTGGACTGATCTATGAGATGGAGAGTGGACTGAGGGACAGAGTGGACTGATCTGAGAGATGGAGAGTGGACTGAGGGACAGAGTGGACTGAGGGACAGAGTGGACTGAGGGACAGAGTGGACTGAGGGACAGAGTGGTGGACTGAGGGACAGAGTGGACTGAGGGACAGAGTGGACTGAGGGACAGAGTGGACTGAGGGACAGAGTGGACTGAGGGACAGAGTGGACTGAGGGACAGAGTGGACTGAGGGACAGAGTGGACTGAGGGACAGAGTGGACTGATCTATGAGATGGAGAGTGGACTGAGGGACAGAGTGGACTGATCTATGAGATGGAGAGTGGACTGAGGGACAGAGTGGACTGATCTGAGAGGTGGAGAGTGGACTGAGGGACAGAGTGGACTGAGGGACAGAGTGGACTGAGGGACAGAGTGGACTGATCTATGAGATGGAGAGTGGACTGAGGGACAGAGTGGACTGATCAGATGAGAGGAACAGAGTGGACTGAGGGACAGAGTGGACTGATCTGAGGGAGAGTGGAGAGTGGACTGAGGGACAGAGTGGACTGAGGGACAGAGTGGACTGAGGGACAGAGTGGACTGAAAGAAGAGGAACAGAGTGGACTGAGGGACAGAGTGGACTGATGGACTGAGATGGAGAGTGGACTGAGGGACAGAGTGGACTGATCTATGAGATGGAGAGTGGACTGAGGGACAGAGTGGACTGATCTGAGAGATGGAGAGTGGACTGAGGGACAGAGTGGACTGAGGGACAGAGTGGACTGAGGGACAGAGTGGACTGAGGAACTGAGAGGGACAGAGTGGACTGAGGGACAGAGTGGACTGAGGGACAGAGTGGACTGAGTGGACTGAGTGGACTGAGGAGGACAGAGTGGACTGATCTGGACTGAAAGAGAGGAACAGAGTGGACTGAGGGACAGAGTGGACTGACCTATGAGATGGAGAGTGGACTGAGGGACAGAGTGGACTGAGGGACAGAGTGGACTGAGACAGACTGATCTATGAGACCGAGAGTGGACTGAGGGACAGAGTGTTCTGAGGGACAGAGTGGACTGATCTATGAAATGGGACAGAGTGGACTGAGGGACAGAGTGGACTGAAGGGACTGCAGTGGACTGAGGGGCAAAGTGGACTGAAGGGTAAGGTCGACTCAGGCATAGAGTATGAACTGACCGTAGAAGAACCTTTTCCGCTGCTTTGTCCGGCTGGTCCTCAGGTGAGTCTGGTTCATCCTGACCAGTCAGTGCCTCGTAAAACGGATGCTGAGCAAAAAGATAAGTACACCCAAAACCAATCACTAATTATTAATTAATAAACAAAGTACAATTAAAATCAGTAAATAATTATCTTCTACTGTCAAGGGCAAATACAGGGAACCAGTTTGGCCACAAAAGCGCCTCTGGTAAGTCTCTCTAGAATAGGTGCTTTATAAATCTCTGATAACAATTACAGTAAAAAACGAGAAATTGAAATAAAGAAAACAAGAAGTCATTCAAACAGAATAAACATTGGAAAGTGGTGAGGAATAAAAACACTAAACAGTCATTGGAAATTTTCATATTCAAGACTTTGCCATACTAAAACTGGTTCTCTGTCTCAACTCCTGGGTCTGCCAGTGATTAGTACAGCAATTCTTATTCTCCTATACAGAACTGCGTGGCACAGTGGCAAAGTTGGTCAGAGTGCATGGCCTGTAATGCAGAGTGTATGGGTTCGAGCGTCATTCGAGGCAGTTACTGCATAGGGACCTTGAGCAAGTCCTTCACTCACAATTGTTCTGTGCCATCGATGTTCTGTCATGGTCACATGCACTTCTGAACTTTGGAAGGAGGACAGTATCAAACAGAGTTCTATTGTATAGTATATAGCCAATATTCTCGTAATCTAACATAATGATGATGTTTATCTTCCACAAATCGGGGAGATGGTCGAATGGTAACACACTGACTTGAAGATCAGGACATGAGTTAGATACCCGCTAGCCCCGTAAGGTTGACTCAGCCTTCTGCTCCCTAAGGGCGACTGTCAAATGAGCAGTAGGACAGAAGGACACCTTGCAGGCTGCCATACAGTTAAACTCGACTTCGGTTAAAATTGTTATCATCTGTTATTACTATGCAATCATGCAATCTTGTCAGTTTGAATTCTTCTCAGTTTGAATTATTATATACGATTATTATTATTATTATTAATCTGGTGAACTTTTCAGCTACTGGTTTAAGATGACCAAAGGCACAGCACCAATTTCAACATTTAAGGTAAAAAATGACCCCAGATTTTTTTTAACAGAGGAATATGAGTAATGGGAAAGCCAACACCCTCTTCTGGAACTTTATATAGACGCCTTTTAGAACCTCTCAACAGTAATACAATCCTAACTGTTTTATCGATGTGCTCCTCTTCAAGGGTTTTTGACGTCGCGTTCCCTCTTTCCGCTTTCAGGTTCACCAGATACTGCATCGCCTACAAAACGCACCCAAAGACTTCAGAAATTATACAATTGTATTAGTAATAAATATTGTAATTGTAATTAGTAACTTCTATAGTGCCGGCGTCTAATGCACAAGACATCAACCGATGGCGAACCAAAAACAAGTGGCAACTCAGTCAATATCTAGAAGACATTGACCTGATTACATTAATCAGGTAAATATCTAGAAGACATTGACCTGATTACATTAATCAGGTAAATATCTAGAAGACATTGACCTGATTACATTAATCAGGTAAATATTTAGAAGACACTGACCTGATTACATAATCAGGTAAATATCTAGAAGACACTGACCTGCTTACATAATCAGGTAAATATCTAGAAGACATTGACCTGATTACATAATCAGGTAAATATCTAGAAGACATTGACCTGATTACATTGACCTGATTACATTAATCAGGTAAATATCTAGAAGACATTGACCTGATTACATTAATCAGGTAAATATCTAGAAGACATTGATCCTAGAAGACATTGACTGATTACATAATCAGGTAAATATCTAGAAGACACTGACCTGACCTAAAAGACATTTACCTGATTACATAATCAGGTAAATATTTAGAAGACATTGACCTCAGGTAAATATTACATAATCAGGTAAATATCTAGAAGACACCTGACCTCTAGAAGACATTGACATTACATAATCAGGTAAATATTTAGAAGACACTGACCTGATTACATTAATCAGGTAAATAATTAGAAGACACTGACCTGATTACATTAATCAGGTAAATATTTAGAAGACACTGACCTGATTACATTAATCAGGTAAATAATTAGAAGACACTGACCTGATTACATTAATCAGGTAAATATTTAGAAGACACTGACCTGATTACATTAATCAGGTAAATAATTAGAAGACACTGACCTGATTACATTAATCAGGTAAATAATTAGAAGACACTGACCTGATTACATTAATCAGGTAAATATTTAGAAGACACTGACCTGATTACATTAATCAGGTAAATATTTAGAAGACACTGACCTGATTACATTAATCAGGTAAATATTTAGAAGACACCTGATTACATAATCAGGCAAATATCTCGAGGATTATGCGGTCATGAGCATGGGGATGGAGTAATAATAGTAAATAATAATAATAAAGAAAGCATGGAAAAAGAGAAGAAGGATCGTGACCTTGAATCTCTCATCCTTGTTGCTTCCAGATCCGTTCCACTGGTAGAGGGTCTGGCCAAGGTCAAGGATGAAGACGTCATCTGACTTCAGACGCTGCGGACAAAGCGGAACCTGCAAGAACACCAACATCATCAGAACCCTCACAATGAGCAGTCCTGCTAACCTTCAACCACTACTCTCTTCTTACATTTCGCCACACAGTGTGCGATCTTCGGGTGTGGGTCTTGAGCCTCAATGTAGCACTGTCATGTAGGGTGTGACCAAATCTACATCCGAAAATCGGTTTCCACCGGATGTTTCCCTAGACCGACAAATCGTAATCGGCGCATCCTAGGACTACCGAGCCAAAAACCAAAAGAAGTAATATTTTTGACCAAAAACAATTTCGTTTTTCATTAATACAAAAACAGTAAGCTGTTTTGGCAACCTCCTGTAGTAATCTTTAATCATTGAAAGCCCGTGTAAAATAATGAAATTGTGAGTTGACGCATCAACAAACTGCGATTGCAGTGTAACAAACAGTACATAGAACTATATAAAAATAAATATTGCCGATTAATCGGATGAATCCGGATTCTACAAAAGCTGGCCAACTATCCGGATAATATCCGGTTTCGGCAAAAATGACAAATGGTCACACTCTACTGTCATGGGCTATCATGCATTCCATATTGCTGGCTAAGCAATAGTGTAGTCTAAAAATGAATTTGTATAACATAGTCATGCAAGAATTGTATAGTATCAAATATGTTTACTGCATTGTCACTCTATTCATTCATTACTCAATGTTTACTCTACTTGGAATAGATCTGTCCCCCTCATGTATAAGGGCTAAACTATGTATGTATGAGTTTTTCCTCTTTGGTCTCTCGATTTCTTTAGAAGACTCATATCTTTTTCCCATTGGGGTTTTCGTGCTGAGTGCTTGGAATGCTTTCTGAATAGCTATTCTGTTTCTCAGAGAGGCCCCGGGGTTATCGTGCTATAGATACGATACGATACGATTGTATCACATACACTACATACACTCATTACAGTCATAGTGTACTCATTTTATTTCTTTTTATTAAGAAGATTTTTATATAGTGTCACTCGACTGTATCAAATATAGTTGTATTGTATTGTGTAGTCTGGAAAAGAGAACCTCCTTGACGACGATGTGTTTCTTAAGTCCGGAGAAGTGGAGCAGACGCGGTTTGTATTCATCCGGTTTCACGTGATTGAATCCACTCTCAGCTCCACCTTCCATGATGCTGCGAACACACACGCAAAACACGTTTAACATAAATCTCATTTCACATTAAACAAATTTAACACAGAGCAAATATTTAACAAGAAGCAAATTTAACATAGGGCAAATTTAACATAAGCACATTTAACATAAGCAAATTTCACATAAGCAAATTTAACATAGGGCAAATTTAACATAAGCAAATTTAACAGATGCATGCTTAACAGAGAGCAAATTTTGCATAGATCAACTTCAATACAAATCTGAGACACGTTTAACATTAAGTACATTACACATAAGCGAAAATTTAACATATATCAACATTAATAATATAATAATAACAACAACAACAATTAATATGAAGTAAATTTACCATAAATTTTAACATAAAGAATATTTGACTTTGCAAAAATTTAACCCAGTGCAAATTTATCCTGCGACAGATCTAGCATGGTCATATAGTTTATAAGCAAAATTTCCATAAAGCAGTCACGCGTTATAAAGGATATGTCAATGTACAAAACAATTCTTTAAAAGAATTCTTTGCATACGTTTACTGTAAGGGTTAGGGTAGATTCTGTATCTCTTCAGAGTCGAGAATGCTACCCTGGCTCAAAAGCGGTCATTCCAAACAAAAGCGTTAAGTGTCTAGTTTAAAGCAAGGCAGGGCCTAAACCTGCTGAAATATGTGATAAAGCCCTCCCTGGTTCTTGAAATTCTAATCTAATCTAATTATTTCTTTAGCGATGCTATCGAGCAGCAGACAACCACAACAGATGTCGGCTATGATCCTCATCAAACAATCAATTAGTAGTCTCCCACGGTCTTCTGTGAGGTTTGGCGACTGTTCCTTCTCTGTTGCAGGACCCACTGCATGGGGAAGTGTTCCCGACCATGTGAAGAATGCGCTAACACTGAAGACATTCAAATCACAGCTCAAGACCTATCTTTCTAAACTATCATATGACTGTCATAGATTTTTATGTATTCATGTACAGCTCCCTTTTCTTTGGCATCGGCTCTGGTACGGTGCTATATAAATTGTCTTCTTCTTATTATTATTATTAAAATTATCATTGCTATTATATTAATTATTTTAATAATAATAAAATTTATTATTATAATAAGAAAGAGTAATAATAATATTATTATTATTATATTTACCTGATGTAGAAATAATCCCTCAGGAACATAGAATTGGCATTAATTATGTTAAGAGTATAAAATCATATAATAATAATTATTATTATTATTATTTTTATTATTATTATTATTATTATTATTATTATTATTATTATTATATAATATTATTATTATTATTATTATTATTATTATTATTATTATTAATTATTATTATTATTATTATTATCATTATTATCATAATGCATGGCCAGTTCAAGCAAACCAAAGTCAGTTATTGCAAGCCAATAATGAAGCAGAAACTTATCTTAGTGCAATGAAATGTTATAATGTTAGCAAGTCTACAGAATAAAATAAATAGAATTAAATTAAGAAAAATAAAAATGAGAAATTGAGAATAAGTTTTAAGAACGTGAAACACAGGAGGTCCAGCTCAAACTTAGCAAGCAATCGACTGTCTCAGCCATTCGAGGCAGAAAATGTATTTAGATCAGAAAAAGATATCTTATTACATAATTTATATTTATTATCAATATTGATACTTGATTTAATTGATATTATTGATGTATTATTAATATTATTTTTAATATTTATTCAGTGTATGTTTTTTTCTACCTGAAGCAGCTATGATCATTTAGACACTAATATTTACTATAGAGGCCAATCAAATTTTTCAACATTGGCTCCTATAGCAAAAAATAAAATAAAAATTCTAGGTAATTAATATTAATTACTAGAAAAACAAATAAAAAACGTTTCAATAAAGAATAAATGTAATATTTAATATTTATTATGTTTAATATTTAGATTAAAGTTTAGGGAGCTCACACTTACACTAAACAACTAATATTTATATCAAATTATTTATTTAAAATCAAGAATTGAACAAAAGTGAAATAAAGGATTGAAGAAGGTTAACAGGGTGTCGAATTTAAATTCACTTTTAATATTTAAATTAATATTAAATATTTATTTCTAAAAACTATTGAACAAAATTTACGACTAAGAACAATTGCTGCTAAACAAGAGTGGTTGACAGAATATCAGATTTAAATGCAAACAAAAGTGAACTGCGATGAAGTGTCACCAACACAAAAATAACAAACGGAATAAATGAAACTGGACCTCCTGAATTTCACTATACTCAACGCAAACATGCAAAGAAGCCAAAGCTTAAAGGCAAAAAGAAACTTCGATGATATGCCCAGATTGAGGTTTTAAACTCCCGGCATAGTCAATACACCAACAGACCAAACTCGCACATCCATACACCCAAATGACAACTCACAAATACACCCAAAGTCAAACATCAAACATGTGCCACTATTGAATAACCAAGCATTAATCGATGGCGCTCAGCAACTGCGAGTAAGGGACTTGCTCAATGTCTCTACATAAGTAACCGACTTAAGGGAGGAGGCTCAAACTCGTATTAATTATCATTACGCATTTATTAAGCACCACTATTTAATGACCAAGCATCAATCGATGGCGCTGAGCAACCCCTAGTGAAGGACTTGCTCAAGGTCCCAACACAGTAACCATCTCAGGAGAGGCCCAACCCATTCCCTCTGCATCGCCTTCCAACTTGCCAACAAAACGCAGGGATTCGAACCCTCAACACAACACTGAAATCTTAGTAAAATGACGACCACAAGCCGTCAATGACTTACGTTAATCCGTTTTCAAAATAGCTTAAAAACAGTTCGGATTCGTTTCCCTCCGCGTCCCGGTGTTGGATAGCCGCATCGTCAAGGAACGTGTCGAGCTCGACAGTCTTGTAAGCTGCCACCGCATATTCGTCCTAACATCAGCAAAAATCGACACCATCGACTGGAGGGTGGTTCCCTGGAAAACTGCTATCCAGTTTCCAGCTCCAGTTTTGTGCAACATTTCAAAATACCAGAGTTTCAGATGAGACGTTAATAGCATTTTCCCATAAATCGCTGTGTTTAACCTGCTGTTAAAAGTTGTGAGAATATCAAAGTTAAAAGCAGGGTCAATGAAAGCAACACACATCTGCAAAACAATAGGTCTAGGTAGAGGATACACGCTTATTTTGTTAAGCCTCTACATAAGCCTAAAATATAAGTCTCTATATAAGCCTGAAATATAAGCCTCAAATACAAGCCTCTATGAAGTCTATATAAACCTCTTATAGTATACATAAGCCTCTGCATAAGCCTCTAAATATATAAGCCTATGTACAGAGGCGAAAATCTGTACTTAACTTCAGGGGGACAGATTTTTGGGGGCCGAATGTTTGCATTTTGGGGGCAGAGAGGCCCCAGTCAAAACTTTGGAGGACAGTGCCCCTCTGTCCCCGTTATCTACGCCACTGCCTGCATATAAGGCTATATAAGCCTCTATAGAGTCTAAGCCTGTATATAAGCCTCTGTATAAGCCTTTGTATAAGCCTCTATAATTATAAGCTTCTGCATAAGCCTCTATATAAGCATCAATATAAGCCTCCATATGAGCCTCTAGCTCCTTGTGAACTCCTTGGAACTACAAAGTGAAGACTAAGCTTATAGTTAGGGGATCTTTGAGCAAGGCCAAAATTTAGCATCATTACAATTTAGCTGTGATTTTCATTAAACTGGTGAAACATTGAGAAATTTTAATTTCCACACAATTTCAGCTTTGTAACTAAGATCAAAAATTAATATTTTGTTGGTGCCTAACTCCAGTGTTTTGAGACAGTAAATAGCTTTTAAAGTGTACTCTCTGCAAACGTAACACTCATTGTAACCATGAATAAAAATAAAATTTGATCAGGAGAAGGAAAAGACTGTAAACAAGAATAACCAAACAAAGAAAACAAAATTATAAGAAAATTAGCCAAACACTTAATTACACAGTGGCATAGCAAAGTCCGACTCACACCCCCTCCCAAAGTCCGACTCACACCTCAACGTGGTGAGGGGGTGGCAACAGTAAGTAGGGGAGTGCCTGCTGAGGCTATGCCATCAGTGGTGAAGGTCTTGGCTGAAGTACCACCTAGGGCGCTACGCGAGGTGGACAGGCTCAGCAGGAACCCTGAAAAGCTGGCAAACGTGGGCGGCATCGCCGCCTCTGATACCGCAAGATAGTGGATATCAGAGCCAGTCCTAAGCCTGGAACTCTCTTTAATGGAGAAGTGCGAAGGTCGAACGGATGGGTGCAGATACTCCGTTCGTAAAGAAAAAATACGTATGAAATCCAATGCAAGCATTGGACTCCAAACGGGCCTCGGCCCATGGATCTGATGCAAGCGTTGGACACCTACGGGCCTTCGGCCCATGGATCCTGATGATGATGATGATGATGATGATAGCAAAGAAGGCACATACCCCAGGCTCAGAAGAAATTGAGGGCGTTAATGATGCTGCAAAATAATAATGTTGGCTTAATAAAAAAAACTAATGAGGAGTAATATTTTATGACCTGAGGTAAAAATAATTCCTCAAGACTTTAACATTATTTAGAAGCACAGAATTGTCTGGAATGGATCCTATTCATCTAGGTCTAAGTTGTTGACAGTAATCCTAAAGGCCAGCGCATTAAAACACTGGATTGTCAGAGCAAGGCATTGGAATACCATTATTATAATTAGGATTGGGATGATATTATTACTACTATTACTATAATTATAATCGCATGCTGGCAGGGTCGTTCCAAGTCCTAGTCTAACTCAATCCACTGCTGGTGGTGTAAGGTGCCAGGTGTCAGAATGCTCCTAACACTTGGTCCAGCGATTATGCAGCCCAAGAGCATATGTACCTTGCTACGCCACTGCACTCTAATAATTCATCAAAATCTACGAAAAACAAAACAGATACACCACAATAAAATTCTGTGTTCACACGATTACGCAAGGAACGTGTTAAAAACACCTCATCCTTTCCGTTTTCACATAAAAATACAAACTACTTCAGAAATAAGAAACCCAGCGCCACATCACTCCAAACGAAATCGAAAACAAAGTTCAGTGTTGGCTATGAAACAAAAATCGTGTACGAAAAGATTGGAAAAATCTGTGAAAAATACTCGTGCACTATAAAATCGGTGTAGAGTTGCGAGGAAGTCTCATATGAGATCAAAGATTATCATCGATCATGCAAGCTAGGATCGAAGGCGGAGATCACAGGGTCACCCGGCAACTTACGAAATGTGGGGGAAATAGCTCTTAAAGAGCTCCGACTCGTGGCCCTCGGCCTCTCGATGTTGAATCGCCTTGTCGTCAAGGTATGTATCCACCTCGACCGTCTTATAGGCGGCTGTTGCGTACTCGTCCTAGACGGGGATCAACGATCGACAGAAAAACGATGAAAACACGGTAGCCGATTCGTTAGAGCACTTGCCTTGAAACGAGGAGGTACGGGATCGATCCTCCTCCTCTGAGAGGGTAACTCTGTAAGTACCTTGAGATGTCCTTCACTCACAATTGCTTGCGCCATCGATTGATGCTTTGTCATTAGATGATAGTAGCACTTAAACAGCATAGTAGTAGTAGTAGTAGTAGTAGTAGTAGTAGTAGTAGTAGTAGTAGCAGCAGCAGCAGCAGCAGCAGCAGCAGCAGCAGCAGCAGCAGCAGCAGCAGCAGCAGCAGCAGCAGCAGCAGCAGTAGTACCAGCAGCAGTACCACCAGCAGCAACAGTAGTAGTAGTAATAGGCCTAATAATAATAATAATAAATATCCGGAATGAATGAATGAATGAATGAATGAATGAATGAATAATAATAATAATAATAATAATAATAATAATAATAATAATAATAATAATAATAATAATAATAATAATAGTAATAATAATAAACAGATGAGGGTAGTTTCTCCACATGGGAGAATGACTTAGGTCAGCTGGTAGGCAAATGTACATTGTTCTAACTAGATCAGACACCGCTGTGTCAGCAATCAGACAACTGGGGTATGAGTAGACTCACTTCACATAAGAACCGTAAAAATTGCTCGTCCAGATTCACATTCACTGACCTTTCGCACACATTAACTACAATTCATTAAATAAATACAAGAAATTAAGTAAGTGAAGCGCCATTATATAAAGTTCAATGTAACTACCAACACACACCTACAAGAAAGTGAATGTATACCTGAGTGCTTTGGCTTCCAATCCAGAAGTGAACGTCGTAAGACAGCTCCTCTCTACCCTTCAACTTGTATGTCTAAAATTTCCGGCACAATGAGATCCAGTTAATTAGTAGGCCTATTTGATCATGATTTTCATAAAATTCCAATTAAAATGATAATAAACTTCTGCAAAAATCCACTCAAATAAATCCCAATCGATACAGGTATTTGATGACAACTACCATGAGATTCAAATAAATCATTAAAGTAACATTTATTTTCATAAAACTTCATTAAGACAAATCCCATAGTGAATGAATACTTGACGATCAATTTCCAAGAAATTCTAATTAAAATAATAATCATTTTTATAATTTTCATAAAACAAAAGGTTCTGAGGGACTGTCAAGCTACATTTGGAAAGTGAATGTATTGGGGCGCGGTGGTATAGGGGTACGTTCGGTGCCTTGCAACCGTAGGGTTGCGGGTTCGAATCCACCTCAAAGCCGCCGCGTAGGGACCATGGGCAAGTCCTTCACTCGCAATTGTTCATGCGCTTCGGCGTGAAACTCCGATTCAGCGTCCGCGCAGTAGTCGGGAGCGCCTCTGAATGGGAAATCTGGTAGAGGCGCTATAACAAGTGTTCAAATACAATACAATACAATACAATACAATTTAGGGTAGCCCCCCAAAATCACCGAATTTGCTTGAATTCCAGGACCCAGCCTGAGCAGGGTTGGGGCAGCCACCCCCTGGCCTCCCCATTGGTGACGCCAATGCATAAAACTCCACTTAAACGAAGTCTTCAACCTACTTGAAATAAAAGCAATGGTAACATCTATTACTTCATTACTTGTACATTACAAGTGACCATTGATTAAGCCCTGTGCATTACAAATGATCATTGATTAAGGCCCTGTGCATTAGCAGTGACCACTGATTAAGCGCTGTGCATGAGAAATGACCATTGATTAAGTCCTGTGCATTAGAAGTGACCATTGATTAAGCACTGTGCATTAGAAGTGACCATTGATTATGCCCCGTGCATTAGAAGTGACCATTGATTAAGCCCTGTGTATTAGAAGTGAATATTGATTAAGCCCTGTGCATTAGAAATGACCATTGATTAAGCTCTGTGCATTAGAAGTGAATATTGATTAAGCCCTGTGCATTAGAAATGACCATTGATTAAGCCCTGTGCATTAGAAGTGAATATTGATTAAGCTCTGTGCATTAGAAATGACCATTGATTAAGCCCTGTGCATTAGAAATGACCATTGATTAAGCCCTGTGCATTAGAAGTGACCATTGATTAAGCCCTGTGCATTATAAATGACCATTGATTAAGCCCTGTGCATTAGAAATGATCATTGATTAAGGCCCTGTGCATTAGCAGTGACCACTGATTAAGCGCTGTGCATGAGAAATGACCATTGATTAAGTCCTGTGCATTAGAAGTGACCATTGATTAAGCACTGTGCATTAGAAGTGACCATTGATTAAGCCCCGTGCATTAGAAGTGACCATTGATTAAGCCCTGTGTATTAGAATTGAATATTGATTAAGCCCTGTGCATTAGAAATGACCATTGATTAAGCTCTGTGCATTAGAAGTGAATATTGATTAAGCTCTGTGCATTAGAAATGACCATTGATTAAGCCCTGTGCATTAGAAATGACCATTGATTAAGCCCAGTGCATTATAAGTGACCATTGATTAGATTTCCTCAGATGTTTCTAGACAAGATTAAGCATTCTTCATTTACATCATTCTTTTATTAGACGTTCTTAGACTAGATAGGCCGTTCTTAGAATATAATCGGATTATACCGTATGACAAACTAAACACTCTTTTATTGGAGACACACGAAAAGTGGAAGCTTACATTGAGGATGATATAGGAGTCACCGCTGAAGAACGAACCATAGTCTTTTTCCGGCCATTCGGTCACCTTGAATTTCTAAACAGAACAAGTACAGTAAGGTAAGAGACAGGGATGTTGGGTGGGACATGGTGGTCGATTGGTTACAGCTCTTGCCTAGCAACGTGGAGAGTATGGGTTCGAGTCTTTCCTCTGAGATGGTTCCTGTGCAGTGGCCTTGAGCAAATAATTCACTTACAATTGCTCAGCACCATCAATTGATGCTTGGTTATTACAAAGAACGCTTACAAAATGAATAATGATGATACTAATAAAAATAATTAATAACTCTCTTACTGGTCGCTCAGCCCTCCGTTCCTCTTCTCGGAGTGACTGTTTGGTTCCATATGCCCGCACTGCTACTATGCAGCGCCGAGCATTCTCTGTTGTTTGTCCAATAGTGTGGAATGACTTGCCAGCTTTCCTTCGCCTATCTCCCCGTATTCACTCGACTTCCTTTTACGCCCTATTAAAGACTTTCCTCTATCAGGCCATGGCTCGGGAGCGCTTCTGAGTACAGCCCCTTGAAGAGGCGCTATATAAATTCTGTGATTGATTGATTGATTGAATAAAAAAATAACAATAATAATAAAGTCTAGCGGTTAGCATGCTTGACCGTCAACCCAAACCTCGGGGTTCCAATTCCCGCCAGGTGAGAAAAGGCATTTCCAGAGGTCTGCTCTATTCATTCATTCATTCATTCATTTCAGAGATTTATATAGCGCCCCTTCAAGATTATCTACTCAGAAGCGCTCCCGACTCAACCCAGGCTAAAGAGAACAGTCTTCAGGTTAGAGAAGAATGTGGCCGCAAGGGCTCTATGCATTAGACGTAGATCCACAGGAAGCTCATTCCAGATTGCAGGGCCAGCAACAGAAAAGGCACGGCGCTGCATAATAGAGGTCCGTGACCGGGGAACAAGAAGCTCAACCTGCTTAGAGGAGCGAAGAGAACCACGGCGCTGGACGCTCAGGGTGGAGCAGCACAGCTCCTGTAAGTAAACAGAGGCCACACCCGCGAGGCAGCGCCAGACCAAGGCGGAGATCCGGTAAGTTATCCGCTGCGGGAAAGGGAGCCAATGCAAGACATCCCGCATGTAATCACTAACATGGCCGAATCTTGCGATGCGGCCAATGAGGCGTGCCGCCGCTCGCATGACCCGAACCAAGCACCCAACCCGAGCCGCCGGAAGACCCACTTCTTCTCCTCCTACTCCTACTCTTCTTTCTTCTTCTTCTGCTCTAGTAACACCCCTAGAGAACTCGCCGACCAAATGGGTACAAATGCTGACCGTACCCTGTCGGTGGGAAGATGAGACGGCGGGGAAGGCCTGGCCACATGACCAAATATGCCGAGGTTAAGTAAATGAAGTCGTTAACTCTTCACGCCTAATGCTACATATCTGTTTTAGTCTAAGAGACTGCTCTAATTCTTCTCCTCCTCCTTCTTCTCCTCCTTCTTGTTGGAGAAGGAGTCCTCCTTCTTCTCAAACTCCTTCTCCTGTTCTTCTTTCTTCTTCTTCTTCCCTCTACTCCTCCTTCTTCGTCTTCACCTCTTCCTCCTTCTTAATAATAATAATAATATCTTTTCTTTAATTAAGCGCCTGACAAACGCACTGCGCTGTACATTTACATGTTATGCAATTTAAATCTTAACTACTAACAGAACAGACAGCCTGCAATACAACGGCGCTAATAGCAGCCTACAAAGCATATCCGCCCTACGGGACTCGAACTTGGTACCTCTCACTCTCCATTCCAGCGTGTTATCCAATGCGCTATCGGCCCCTCCTCCTTCTTTTCCAACTCCTTCCTCTACTTCTCCTCCTCCTGTTACTTCTCCTCTTTCTTTATCTCATCCGGCTCTTTCTTCACATCCTCCTCCTTCTTCTCCTCCTCCTGTTCCTTCTTCTTCTCCTCCTACTCCTACTCTTCCTTCTTCTTCCTCCTCCTGCTTCTTCCATATGCAACATTGGCTAAGTATAAAAATCCTATCCACACAAAACCCGCGGAACCCTAGAGTTCCGTGAGGGGAAGACAAGGGTTCGGTGAGGCAATTGATGTGTGTTGTTTGCTTATATTGTTACATTCGTCAGACTCCGAGATGAAAACAAGGGTTTCGTGGGAAAAATTCATTTAAAATAATTTATAATCTCATTTTTATCGATTACAACTGTTGGCCTACATACCCAAAAACCGTTTAAAATACTATGCCAGAAGAAACTTTGTTTTTAGGTCGGGGAACAGTTAAGAAATTCAGATCAAAAGGATTCCGTCGTTTAAAAAATTGGGAATCCCTAGTTCAACGACATCTTTTGGTTGCCATGGCCGATGATAGCGACCTAACCTCAACAGCCGTTAAGTTTTCAAATTCAGTTGGTGACTGAACGCCAGTGGTAAATTTGCAGATCAGAATAACTGCTTTTTACACAGAGCGTCTAACTGGAAATGTGAGGTGTATATCACCGTATTAGTGTTTAGCGACATCTTGTGGATGTCAGTTACGTTGAAGTCGACCTCACGCTTCAGACCGCGTCGTATGTCGAATTTATGATTGAACGCGACTGGTGAATATATAGCATAGAATGGTAGCGTTTTAAAGGTGTCTAACTCGAACGGGGGTTTGTAGTATAGTTTAGTGCTTAGGCTACTTGCATATGTCGGTGGCATCGATGTCAACCAGAGTATATTGACTGTTTTTATAATATTCGTTTAGAGATTCAAACTGACATGAACGCAGTATGATTACAAGTCATAGTATGAATGGATGATCACAAGCTATTACAAGAGTGGAATTTAACTATATAGCAGCCATACCAGGCGCCCATCTGTCCTACTGCTCCTCTTCCTTCTTCTTCTCCTCCTGTTCCTTCTTCCTCTTCTCCTGCTCCTCCGTCTTCTCCTGCTCCTCCTTCTGTTCATCTATCTTCTCATCCTGTTCCTTGTTCATGTTCTTCGTGTTCTTGTTCTTCTCCTCCAGTTCCTCCCTCTTCTTCCTCCTCCTCCATCTTCTTCTGCTGCCGCCCATAGGCACTGATGGCTAATGTGGGGCGCGGTGGTGTAGGGGGTATGTTCGGTGCCTTGCAGCCGGAGGGTTGCGGGTTCGAATCCACCTCATGCCGCCGCATATGGACCCTGGGCAAGTCCATCACTCGCAATTGCTCATGCGCTTCGGCGTGAAACTCCGATTCAGTGTCCGCGCTGTAGTCGGAAGCGCCTCTGAGTATAAATCTTGAAGGGGCGCTATAAGAAGTGCTCATACTCATACATACATATATAAAATTCTCCTATCCGCACAAAAACGGCGCAACCCTAGAGTTCCGATGAGTCTGAATGAGTGACTGCTTTTTACACAGGGTGTCTAACTGGAAGTGTGTGGTTTATACACCAGGTACACCTGTATTAGCATTAGGCCTAGTATTTAGCGACGTCTTATGGATGGCAGTTAGGCCTACGTTGAAGTCGACCTTAGGTTTCGGAAGAAATCATATATGGAAACCCCAGTTTCCAGAAGAGAAGGATCTTGCAATTGAGCGCGACTGGTGAATATGTAACGGAGAATGGTAGCGTTTTAAAGGTGTCTAACTGAAACAGGGGGAGGGGTGATGTAGTAATGTTTAGTGTTTAGCGACATCTTGCGGATGTCAATTGCGTCGACGTCGATCCCAGAGTGTACAGACTTTAATGATTCAGACTGGTTCTTGTCAAGAACGCAGTATGATTACATGTCATGGTATGGACGGAAGATCATAAGTTATTACAGGAGTCGAATTTAACTGTATAGCAGCCATGCAAGGCGCCTATCTGTCCTACTGCTCATTTTGCCAATGCCAAGATGATGATGAAACAATTTCTACAGCGCCGTAACACAGCAAATGCCGTTTAAAAAGGGCACTGTAACACATCAAATCTGGCGAATGAAAGGCTGACTCGACCTTTGGAAGGGTAGCGGGAATCGACACCCAACCATGATCTAGCCTACTGCTCCTCGTGCCGGAGTGTTAACCATTCACCTAAACCCTCCCTCCTTCTTCTTCCCTGTGTGTCGACCATAAATTATGTTTTCTGCAGTTGTTACACGGGAAACTAGCGATTGATTGCTACTAATTTGTTAGTTGTTGTTTAACGACACTGTGTCATAGCAAAGATGATTGCTTCTCGAAGCATACAATTTAATTATGAAAAGGAGCTATCCGGAAAATGATCTAAGGATTTTTTTTTTTATTCCGTAGTTTAACGTCAGCGTATTTTTGACATCAAAGGCCGTTGACGACAATTCAAAATTATGTACAATACAGTTAAAACAAAATTGATAGAGTTAAAGGCATCTAAACAGTACTTTACAATGTCACTAATATTCATCGTTTAGCAGCATAATATTATAGTTCAGATATTAATGTCAATGTTACTTGTATAAGATAACATACTGTAAGATGGTCTTTCAGGAAGTTTATACACTGCCGGTGCAGCAATTATCACACATAAATTTTTTGGGAAGCACTGAAAAATTCCTCTAAACAGCCTACTGCTCACGAGATTTCCAATCCTATTCATGATAAACAGCCTCCCTCCTTCTTAATTCTGAAGCTACAAAACCTGAAATTATGATATGAAATTTATATTTTAATTTGTTAACACTTTTTTTTTCTAGCGATGCAACCTGTTACTAATTTGTTACATGCATAGGCATTTGAAAACGACAGCTCCCCACCACACATTAAAGTCATAACAGAAAATGCTTGCATCTCGACCTGCGATTCTCAATCTTTCACTTTTAATTTTTAATTTCAGTTTAATGGTTATTAAATTTTATTATTCAACCGCGACTGGTGAATATGTAGCTAAGAATGGCGGCGTGTCTAAATGCAGTCGTGGATTTTATGTAACATTATTTACAGTTTAACGACATCTCATGACAACACATGCCGTTGACGTCGACAGATATTATTTTGAAACGATCTCACCGTTCGTGTGGCATGAGGACCGTAAATCTGTTTCGACATGTGGTGAGGGAAAACTGCCTCTTCGAAAGAGTGTATATATACATGTACTTCCCTTAAGAAACTTATATAACAGCACTGCGTAGGAATCGTAATTATTTCCACCTTTTGCCAGCCCAGTACATTGTGCAATACAACTGAATTTGATATCGTCCTCCTTCCAAAACTCAAAAGTCACACACGACCATACAACAGAACATTGATGTCACTGAGCCATTGTGAGTGAAGGACTTGCTCAAGGTCATTACACAGTGACTGCCACAGTGGATGCTCGAACACAGCCTACTCTCCACGTTACAATTAAGGCCAAGCGCTCTATCAAATCGGCCACCGTGCCCCACACAGACATATGACCGACCAGGAACTGAACCCTTAACCTCTCGGTTAAAAGTCCAGCACACTAGACCACTTCACTAGTAAGCAAGCATCGTTCGATGGCGCTGAACAATTGCGAGTAAAGGAATTTCTCAAGGTCCCTATACAGTAACCGTCTCAGACGAGGAAGCTTGAACCCGTAGTGTATGCGTTAAAAGGCGAGCACTCTAACCAATCAGCTACTGTGCCCCATGTGGATATGGGGGCCTTTGATCCACCCTTGTCAGAATCCCACGTCCGAAATGTATATTGCTTATCGATCAACACATTTTCCAATCAAATCTTGTTATCTATAACTATGGCATCCACTTCGTCGTGGTTAAATAGAGCTGGGGCAAGCGTTGATATATTATGTGCACCAGGGAACCATAACAACACGTGTCCTTACAGAACAAATTCTGAAAAAACACGCCTGGAAAATGGATCCCAAAATTAGCCCAGCCATAGAAAATAAACCCGTTATGACATTACTGTCATTATTAATTAGCAACTTCTAAGGCAACGATGGCGCACCAAAAGTGCTTCTCCTGCTCCTTCTTTTCCTCCTCCTCCTCTTCCTTACCCTCCTTCTACTCCGTACTTTTCTTCTCCTTCTCCTCCTTATTATTCTTCTCATCCTCCTACTCCATCTCCTCCTTCTTCTTCTCAACCTCCTCCTTCTCTTTCTTCTCCCCCTTGTTCTTCTTCTCCTGCTACTCCTCCTTCTTATTCTTCTCCTCCTCCTGTTCCTCACCCTCCTTCTACTCCTTCTTCTTCTCCTTATTATTCTTCTCATTATCCTACTCTGTCTCCTCCTTCTTCTTCTCAACCTCCTCCTTCTCTTTCTTCTCCTCCTCCTTCTTCTCCTTCTCCTCCTCTTTCTTCTTCTTCTTCTCCTCCTGCTCCTCCTTATTCCTCCCCCATCTTCTTCTGTTCATATGTACCAATGGCTTTAAAAATCCTATCCACATCTTCGCAGTAACCGTGTTAACTATAACTGGGTTTTTGCTGTACTAAAATATAAACAGTCTCTGCTCAGACTCGCCTTAAACTCCGAGGATGTCGTAACTCAATAAGACAATACCTCTGCCATATTAATACACAAAAGGCACATAAAAAGAAATAGCCACCTAAAATGAATATGGATTTGCTCGCTGGCAGCTTAGATTTACCAAGAGAACGTGGTTTCATGGATGTTATAATTATTTATATGACATTTGATTCATACAAACAAGAGGATGTCTGCTAATACGGATCGAAGGAACGTATGCCAAGAGGTTAACATCTTACGGCATCAAATGGCGTTGACGTCGATAGGAAAATTGTTTAGAAGAGTTCTCACAGCAGACAGTGAGAAAGCCATTAGACTACGTAAGCAATATGCTAAAACTTACATCATGTGGATGTAAGTTAGGCCTATGTTGAAATCAACTTTCCGATTCATAGACAATTGTGAAGCGATTAGTTAATTGCTGTTTAAGACAATTTGTCATAACAAAGATGATTACCGTCGCCCTCCTCCTTTGTCCAGGCTTGAGACTGGCACTGTCAGAATAATTATGAACAGTGGCGAAGTTAAAAGAGATTGAACGCAACTGAAGAATACGTAACTGAAATGACGCGTTTAAAAGTCGTCTAGCTGGAACTGTGGATTGTATGTAACACTTTTTGTGTTTAGCTACATCTTGTGAATGTCAGTTAGACCTACGTTGAAGTCGACCTTACAATTCATAGACAATTAGTATTGAATTGCGGAGGATTTGGCGATTGAACGCAACTGGAGAATATGTAGCTGAAAACGACGCGCTTTAAAGGTGTCTAACTGAAACTGTGGGTTGTAAGAAACATATTTTAGTGTTTAGCGACATCTTGCGGGTGCCAGTTGCGTCGACGTCAACCTTACCTTTCGTATGAGAAGGTAACGCCTCTGAGTCGAGAAGGGGCGCTATAGGCCTATATCAAGAAATGGGTTGTTAGGCCTACATTCTAAATTTGACTCCGAGGTTAAGACGAGTTTGGGAAAATTCCATTTAAAATAATTTCTAATCAAATTTTTATCGATTATACCCCAAAACCGTTTAAAATACTAGGCACCTATGCCAGAACAAGTTCTGTTTATAGGTTGGGGTACAATCAAAACATTTCATTTCAAAATGGTTCCGTAGTCAACAAAATATTGAGAAGCACTGGATTAGCGACATCTTATATGGCTGTAAGGGCCGTTGACGTCGACCTTGTCTCACCAGCCTTTAAGCTTTCAAATTCAGCTGGTAACTTAACGAAAGTGGTAAATAATTATGTAGGTAAGAATGACTTTTGACATAGGGCGTGTAATTGCAATCGACGACTTTATGTTGCAGTATTTATTGTTAGCGACATCTTGTGGATGTCAGATATCAAAATCCCATAGCGCATTGGATAACACACGGGCATAGAGAGCGAGACGTACCGAGTTCGATACCCGTAGGCGGACATGCTTTGTAAGCTGCTATTAGCGCCGTGTATTGCAGGCTGTCTGTTCTGCTAGTAGTTAAGATTTATGTCTTCTGTCATTTGTGTTCTTGTGAATTGTTTAATTGTCATAACATGTAAATGTACAGCGCAGTGCGTTTGTCAGGCGCTTCATTAAAGAAAAGATATTATTATTATTATTACAGTTACGTTGCAGTCGACCTTATGCATCATCGCATTCGGTAATGGAAATCAACCGACGATTGAAAGCGACTGGTGAATACATTATACTTATAGCTGAGAATCGAGGCGTTTTAAAGGTGTCTAACTGGAGCTATATGAGCGAGGTGGACAGGCTCAGCAGGAACCCTGAAAAAGCTGGCAAACGTGGACGGCATCGCTGCCTTTGATACCACATGTGGATATCAGAGCCAGTCCTAAGCCTGGAACTCTCTTTAAGGGAGAAGCGCGAAGGTCGAACGGATGGGTGCAGATACTCCGTTCGTAAAGAAAAAAATACGAATGAAATCCAATGCAAGCATTGGACTCCAAAAGGGCCTCGGCCCATGGATCCGATGCAAGCGTTGGACACCTACGGGCCTTCGCCCTTCGGCCCATGGATCCTGATGATGATGATGAACTGGAGCTATGGGCTTTATGTAGCAATGGTTAGTGTTTAGCATCTTGTATAGATGTCTGTTGCATCGACATCCACCCTATCTTTCCTACTGAAACATGCCTACGATCTAGCGTTTGTTGTGTTTCCTTTTTAACGACTAGCTGTGTGGTAACAAAGACCATTAGCGTCGCCCTCCTCCTTTATCCAGGCTTGGGACTGGCACTGTCAGAAAGCGAACAGTGGCGGAGTTCTGTCGACGTCCCCGGCCTTTGTTGCCATAAGATGTCATCAACTGCGTTTGGATGGATCCTCAGTTTAACGGCAGCTTATGACAACATAAACTGCGTTTGAAAGCGTCTGGTAAATATGTGCCTGAGAATAACGCGTTAAAAAGGTGTCAAAGGGTTTCATGTAACACTGCTTAGTGCGATATATAGTATACATAGTGGTTAACGCGCCCGGCTGTCAACTGAAAAGATCGGAGGTTCCAATCCCCGCCAGGGCAGAGAAATGTGTCGAGATTTCTGGTCCGTTAGTGCCCCAAGCCAACTCAGATATATAGTGAGTACAGGGGCGCCGGGAGGCGTACGCACTTACGCAAGTGCGTACAGCGCTGAAAGTCTAAGAAATGAAAAAATTGCAAAAGAAAAAGTGAAATATTATTCACCTTGTGCTGTCAGTTCTTGGAACTTTAGCGACCTTCATGATCAAACCTCTCCATTTCCTTCTGTCCGCCGTCGCATCTCTCAGTTCTGCCAGATTCATTCCAGTTGTTTCATGTATCTCGTCCATCCACTTTTTCCTTGGTCGTCCTTGTTTTCTCCTTCCCTCTCCATATGCTAACATCATTTCCTTTTCCAGTCCATCTGATCGCATGACATGACCAAAGAACCTCAACTTTGCTCTTAGCACGGTTTGTTGTAGTGTCTCTTCCTTCTCAATTCCAATACTCCATCGCACCCAATCATTGGTCTTTTTCTCTTTCCATGATATTCTCTGCATCTTCCTCCATATCCACATTTCGCATGCGTTAATCTTTTTCTCATTTTCTTGGTCATTGTCCATGTCTCGCTGCCGTATGTTACTGTTGGTATGATCAGAGCCTTCACCAATCTTTTTTTCGTGTCTATACTCACATGTTTGTCCTTCCATATTTTTTCCAGACCATTCATTGCAGCTTTTCCTATAGCCACTCTACGATTTATTTCCATATCACACTTTCCTTCTTTTTCTATTACTGATCCCAAAAACGTGAAGTTAGTTACCGTTTCTATTTCTTCTCCGTCTACTTCAAAACTGTCCTCCTCCTCTGTTGTCATGATCTTTGTCTTTTTTATATTGAAGTAGAGTCCTGCTTTCTCACTTTCACTCTTAAGCCTTCTTATCAGTGTTACCAACTCGTTTTTTTACCCGCCAATAATGTTGTATCATCAGCGTATCTCAGATTGTTCATTATTCTTCCCGCTATCTTTATTCCTTCCTCAGCCTCATCCATTCCCGCCTGCCTCATTATCCTTTCAGCGTACATTATTAAGTTACAAAATTATAATAACTTAGATACTAGTTTTAACAAACAAACTAACAGTCTAGCACCATCTAGTGGTTTATATCTCATACCTTTCCTCACGCTCTTTCACTGTCAATGCCGCTAGTCTCGCATCTAATCCGCACACCCTCACCTATGGTGTTCCTCAATGTTCTGTTCTCGGTCCTTTGCTGTCCATTCTTTACACCTCCCCACTTAGCAAACTCATTTCCTCATCCTCTGCTGTTCATCACCTCTATGCCGACGACTCACAACTAATTCATATCTTTTCCCCTCACTGCCTTCCAGATGCACTAAATCACTTACGCAACACCATCACTCAGATTTCAGCCTGGATGACCGCTAACCTGCTATGTCTTAACCCTTTAAAAATAGAACTTCGCCTTATTGGCCTCCGCGAGCAATTAAACAAGCTAGCCTATCCTCCCGACCTTTGTCCGAAATATTTCACTTCTCCCGTACCTTAATTAGCCTACTCTTCTCCTGTTCGCAATCTTGCAATCATTTTCGATAAGACCTTACATTTTCCGATCACATCTCGCACCTGCTGCATGTACATCCGTGACTGTTGTCAATTGCACGCAATACTTGACTACAAGACCGTGTGTACAATAGCCACTTCAATTGTTCATTCAAAACTCGACTACTGTAACTCCCATTTTTTACAACATCGACTAATCTCATATGAAACGCCTGCAAACAGTCACCAAAACTCCCAAACACCACCACATAACCCCTGTTCTCAAATGACTTCACTGCATGCTAAAAGCCCCTCAGCGCATCCGTTAAAAAATTGTATCTCTTACCTACTACGCCCTTCAAACCTCGATCTAAACCCTCTTACATTCAACAGCTAGTCACCATTTAACCGCCCGGTTCTACTCGCTCAGCATCATACCTTTCACTATCTCGGCTTCCAGTCTCATCCTCTTTGAAATTCTGCAACAATTGCACTTGCTCTTTGGGACGAACACCCAAAAGATTCATCCTCCTACCTCACCTCTTAATTTAACCTCCGCTCCACATGCACTCTCCTCTGCTGCTTTCCACTCACGACTGAAAACCGAACTCTTCGAGCTATCCTATCCTGATTCTACTCATGCGCCACCACTCGACCACCATCATCACCGAATACCACCGTAGCACCATGTATGCTGTCTTCTCGGCTTGACCTTCCCGGATTTTGACCTGGCACCGGAACGAACAGAGGAGTTTGGCTATGGCGGACTTGATTTGATATAGAGCCGGTGATAAGCTGGCCTCTTTGATGTGGCTTTTGTGGGCGCTGATAAATTTTCGAAGACTTACATTTACATTTAGTGAATTAGTAGTAGTAGACTAAGGAACCTACTAACTTACTACATAGTAGTACAAGCACGTCAGTAACGTCATTATTTACAACAGTTCGTTTCGAATAATTTTTCACATAGGCCTGTGATAGATATTGTTTGACCTTGTTGGTTAGAAATCTATATTATATAAGAAAATAATTTCAAGCAGCTGGCCACCCCTAAAACGATTTCGACAGACCCTATACTAAATTTTCCAAATGATGCTGCTAGTAGTCGTATACCATCATTAGACGAAGCCTCCAGTTTTACGGTGCATCAGAGGATATTACCTATGGTTGCTTGCCTGTTTACTGTTTAACGACCACTGTGTTGTAACATAGACCATCAGCGTCGCTCTCCTCCTTTATGCAGGCTTGGGACTGGCACTTTCACAGTAAAAACAGTGGCGTAGTTAATACCTCATGGTTATGGCATGGGTTGTTTTAACGTACAGTGCTACACAAAATATGCAGTGATAGCTTGAATAGTGCAGTGATGAAAGGATGCCTGTTCAGTAATGAGTGTTTAATCAAGGTTCTCCTAGAATGTATTCCCTCCAGAAATATAACAAAATAATAATAGTTTTGAGTTGTTGTTAACTTTATAATATTATATGAACCGTTATAATATTATAATGATATTATTTACTATTATAATATATAATACTATCATATTATTATGAGCAAATATTATATTTGTACATGCAAATGGCTTCTCTTGAGTGTTATCTTTCAAATTTCCAAATATCTAAATATTTTGTTCCTTGAACATTTAGTAAAACTACGTCATCACCACATGGCTTCACGATTCGGTAGTTGAATCATTCTTGCTTGGCTTGTGTACCAGCTGTAAACTATTTCTGCTAATTTTGTTTGGTCAGCAATAAGTTTACCTTAGGGCTTACGGCGTTCTTGGAAATTGAACGTATTTTCTAGTTTTTATATTCATTTCAATAAATGTCTGGTTTGCTATTAACCTATAATTGTCCGCAGTCAAACTCAAACACGTCTCAAATTACATCTTAGCTACGAGTGACAGCTGATTCCTACCAGCGCTAAAATAATAGAGCAATTTAAAATTTGTTCAGATGACTGCTTAAAATGCTACCATTACAGTGTGGAAATTCAAAAAAGTTTTAAGTGGGGAGGGGATGTGCCCCCTCCCCAACCTCTCCCCGTATCGCTGCTGCACGCCTCAGCGATCGTCCTCAGGACGCTCCTTAATCGTACCCCGACATACCTTCGTTCCCGGGACCCGGCCTAAGTGTGGTCTCCTGCCTATTGTGCGTACACAATTAAAATCCTGGCGGCGCCGCTGAGTGAGTACACTGACAGTATACTGTCGGTGGGAAGATAATAATAACAATAATAAATAATAATCTTTTCTTTATTTAAGCTCCTGACAAACGCACTGCGCTGTACATTTACATGTTATGCAATTGAACACAAATGACAGAAGACATAAATCTTAACTACTAACAGAACAGACAGCCTGCAATACACGGCGCTAATAGCAGCCTACAAAGCATGTCCGCCCTACTGGCTCGAACACGGTACCTCTCGCTATCTATGCCAGTGTGTTATCCAATGCGCTATCGGGCCCCCAAGATGAGATGGCGAGGAAGAGATCTGTCTATCAGTCTTCATACCATGCCCCCCCACACAGGTAGGCTATATCACCTTCCGGGAACTGAACCCTTAACCTCTTGGTTGACAGAACAGCACACAGACCATGCACTTAACTAGTAAGCAAGCATCGTTCGATGGCGCTGAGCAATTGTGAGTATAAAAGGACTTTCTCAAGGTCCCAAACTTAATCTTTGTCGGCGGCAACGGCCTATGTTGTCATAAGCTGCCGTTAAACTGTGGATCCCTATACAGTAGCCGTCCCGTGGGAGGAGGTTTGAACCCGTACTCTATGCGTTAAAAAGCCAGCGTTCTAGCCAATCAGCCCCCATGTGGCTGTCGGGGCCTTTGATTCGCACTGTCAGAATCCACGTCCGAAACGTATAATGCCTACCGATCAACACAATTTCCAATCAAATCTTGTCATCTATAAATAGGGCATCCACTTCGTCGTGGTTAAATAGAGCAATCGACAAGCGTGGATATATATAATGTACACCAGTGACCCATTACAACACGTTTCGTTGTAAAACTAATTATGATAAAACACACTTGGAAAATGGATCGCAAAATTAGTTCAGCCATAGAAAATAAACACGTTATGACATTACTGTCATTATTAACTTCTAATCTAGTCCAATGACTTCTATAGTAGACCTACTGTGATCGGTGACGGGGTTTAGGTGAATGGTTAACACTCCGGCAAGAAGAGCAGAGAATTAGCATGGACGCAGGATCGATTCCTGCTATCCTCCCAAAGGTCGACTCAGCCTTTCATTCGCCACGTTTGAGTTTTATACAGCGCCCTTGTAACGGCAAGTGCTGCGTTACGGCGCTGTAGAAATTGTCAGAAATTGTCGGTTTCATCTTTGTGAAAGGAGGAATCCATCAAAAAAGCTCCAGCACTATACCCTGGTCCCTGCGACCTCAAGCGCACGACCATTGTGTACCTCTTGCAGATAAGCTACAGTCCAAGACGTTTATTGTTAGAATGTTGTAGGCTACTCACATCGACAGTTGATTGTTATTAAGACGTATGTACACTAGAGTGCGGGTATGCAATTGGTTTAATAAAGAATATAGTTACTTACTTACTTATCATCATGTCGTTAACGAGATGAGCAGTAGAACAGATGGGCTGCCAAACAGTTAAATTCGACTCCTATACTAGCGTGTAATCATCAGTTCATACAATGACTTGTAAACGTATTATATTGCGTTCATGTTAGTTTGAATGAATAAACGAAAATTAAAAAAAATAAAGTCTATACACTCTGGGGGTAGACGTCCACTCAACTGTAAGTAAGTATAGGCCTATTCTTTATTAGACCGGTTGCAGAAGAGCCGCACTTTGGTGTATACAAACATCATAGGACAAATTCAAAAATGAATAGGATTACAGCATTCTTCCTATAAATGTTTTCCTCATCTTATTGTCGGTAAGACTCAAGACCCTGTCATGAGACCGTGGGCGAAGGGCGTAGATAGTTGACTTCCTTGGTGGGTGCAACTTATGTAAAACATGTCCCGGGTTGTTTAGAACAGCTGTGAAGAGACCGGTAACAGCCTTGCGACAGAGCCGGTCAAAGGTTGGGCTGTCAACGGGGAGGTATACCCCCGCCGGATCATCCAACTTATGATGGATTGGAACCTGTTTTTTTATCTTGCTGACGAGCAAAACCCCACCATGCTGGGCTAGCATACAGCAGGCGTGCCACACCTTGTGGCACACCTTGTAAACGTTGCCATTCTAAGCAATATAAATATTATTCACTAGTCGCGTTCAATCGCAATAATAATAATAATAATAATATTTTCTTTATTAAAGCACCTGACAAACGCACTGCGCTGTACATTTACATGTTATGCAATTCAAATCTTAACTACTAACAGAACAGACAGCCTGCAATACACGGCGCTAATAGCAGCCTACAAAGCATATCCGCCCTACGGGACTCGAACTCGGTACCTCTCGATCTCCATGCCAGCGTGTTATCCAATGCGCTATCAAAGCGCCAGCGTGTTATCCAATGCGCTATCGCCCCCCTGCCGCCCCCGCGCCCCGATAGAGCTGTAATATGCGAAAAATAATCTTTGTCGGCGGCAATGGCCTATGTTGCCATAAGCTGCCTTAAAACTCTGGATCCATCCATCCAATCGCTAAATCCTAAGTTAAAAGTCGACTTCAACGCAACTGACATCCACAAGATGTCGCTAAACACTAACATTACTACAAGACCCCGTTCCATTTAGACACCTTTAAAACGCTGCCATTCTCAGCTATATATTCACCAGACGCGTTCAATCGCTAGAATCGGGCTCATCACCTTCTAATTGCTAAAGTTTAAAGTCGCCACCAACGTAACTGACATCCACAAGATGTCGCTAAACTGTAACACGGCTATATAAACCTCACAGTTCCAGTCAGACACCCTAACTCCGCCACTACCCAACCTGTGGTAGTGCCAGTCCCAAGNGTAGTCGGAAGCGCCTCTGATATAAATCTTGAAGGGGCGCTATAAGAAGTGCTCATACTCATACATACATATATAAAATTCTCCTATCCGCACAAAAACGGCGCAACCCTAGAGTTCCGATGAGTCTGAATGAGTGACTGCTTTTTACACAGGGTGTCTAACTGGAAGTGTGTGGTTTATACACCAGGTACACCTGTATTAGCATTAGGCCTAGTATTTAGCGACGTCTTATGGATGGCAGTTAGGCCTACGTTGAAGTCGACCTTAGGTTTCGGAAGAAATCATATATGGAAACCCCAGTTTCCAGAAGAGAAGGATCTTGCAATTGAGCGCGACTGGTGAATATGTAACGGAGAATGGTAGCGTTTTAAAGGTGTCTAACTGAAACAGGGGGAGGGGTGATGTAGTAATGTTTAGTGTTTAGCGACATCTTGCGGATGTCAATTGCGTCGACGTCGATCCCAGAGTGTACAGACTTTAATGATTCAGACTGGTTCTTGTCAAGAACGCAGTATGATTACATGTCATGGTATGGACGGAAGATCATAAGTTATTACAGGAGTCGAATTTAACTGTATAGCAGCCATGCAAGGCGCCTATCTGTCCTACTGCTCATTTTGCCAATGCCAAGATGATGATGAAACAATTTCTACAGCGCCGTAACACAGCAAATGCCGTTTAAAAAGGGCACTGTAACACATCAAATCTGGCGAATGAAAGGCTGACTCGACCTTTGGAAGGGTAGCGGGAATCGACACCCAACCATGATCTAGCCTACTGCTCCTCGTGCCGGAGTGTTAACCATTCACCTAAACCCTCCCTCCTTCTTCTTCCCTGTGTGTCGACCATAAATTATGTTTTCTGCAGTTGTTACACGGGAAACTAGCGATTGATTGCTACAGATATTCGAACAGTGGCCGTAGGGCAGCATAATATTATAGTTCAGATATTAATGGACTCCGGTATCTCTTTTCTTTGGTCACCAGGATAGCTCTTCGGAATCTTCCCTCTTCTGTGCCTGTCCGCTGAACTCGGCCTTTCCCGTCGGGCAAAGGACTTAATGGTGCCACCGACGATGCCTAACACTAGATTGACTGAGAAGACGACGAACCACGAGTCAACACAACAGATTGTATTCATCAACTGCAATCGCTTAATTAAAACAACCGAACTCGAACTCGAACTTGCACACCTGAACCTGAACTTATAGCCCAAAAGTCCTTGAACTCAACAGGCATCTATATTTATAGCAGTCTAGCAAAAGTCCTTAGCCAATCAGCACACACCGACAAAAAGTCCTCAACCAATCAGCATACACAGACAAAAAGTCCTCAGCGCGCCAACAAAAAGTCCCCGGCCAATCAGCATACACCGACAAAAAGTCCTCAGCGCGCCAACAAAAAGTCCTCAGCCAATCACAGTCGCCGGCCTTTTTGCTTGCAGGCAAATTATGTCACAATACTCCCTCGACTAAAGAAAAGGGAATGTCCCCATTCCGTAACTAAATAACATAACTAGCGTTCATCAAATTTGCAAAACGAACAGAGCCCAACACCAGGGGCGTTTAACTAGAAGTCCATAGAATAAACTGGGCAGAGTCAATACAGAATCAACTAATTGAAGGTCCTATCACCCTACAAAGTAAATCATCGTCCAACGCATACTATCGTTTAATATTTCACACGATACCATTGTCCATAAAATAAAGACAAGACTCCGTCTTATAACAAAAAGGATTTCCCAGTCCTGAACATGATTTAATCACTATTAATCGAATTTATCAGTAATTGGGCCGTCAGGGGGAACTATCTCTGATGCAGGCAGGGCCATAAAAATTATTACTCACTGGAATCTGAATTGATGACCATGTACTCTTCCTCCGAAGTCGAGTGTGAAGACTCCGCCGACAAGGGACTGTCACCATCACCGTCCTCAGAGGGGGACTCAATGCTGCTCATTTCATCCTCTGTTTCGGCTGGAACGTAGTCTTCATCGTTTGGATCATCGTCATGTGGGTTTTCAGCGTCGGAGACTTCAGCGTCGGGGTCTTCCGCGTTGGAGATTGGGGAGTCGCCGCGCGTGCTCCAACCATCTTCAGGCGGAATGTCCTCCTCGGAGTCTGAACTGATTACCACGACGGGTGGTAGGGGTGCCAAGGCGCGACTTGGGCGGATGTCCTCGAGGCGGCAATTCATGTAAACTTCGGTCGCCATTCGAACTGAGCAAAGGGGAAAGAGCCGCTTTGCGTCAGCCAGAAACTGTCCATAATCGTATGGGGGAAACAGGCGGTTGGCCCAGGCGAGGATGGGGGCAAGTTCGGGCACGGACGAGACCAGAGCGCTGGCCGACGTTGAAGCAGGAGGAGGATCCAGAGGCGAGGCTGGCGCAGTCATCATCATGGCCGTCCCTGAGCACCCTGGAGTCAGCCTTCCCAGCAGCGCTTGAGAATCTCTCTCGTTTGTCACCAGAGGACCCGCTACGCGTTCTGCGTCTGGAAGTCTTGGCCTCGTCGTCAGCGCCAAGTCCAGCGGTTCGGACTGTAAGGCTTCCCTTGGGGATGGCGAAGGACAGTGGGCGACGACAGGCGATCCTGGTCTCGTTGCCAGCAGTGAATCGATTATGTCCTGAAGCTCATCATCTCCGGCAGGAGAAGAAGGACAGGGCAGCGAAGGCTGACTTTCCGGAGCCTCTATCGGCACCAGCTCTTCCCGAGGTCGACGAAAGACAGGCGACTCAGACAGTCGAAGGGTCGAACCCCCGAACGCGACCATCTCTGGAGAGCGGACGTCCCCCGCAGCGGATCCTTGCAGGCCGGACGAAGAAGCGTTAGACAAAGTCTCTCGGCTGGCATAGCTGACTGCCTCTTCGGAACGGCCCAACTCGACAACCCTGCGTACTTGTTCGGGGTCTAGTCCATAGTGTTTCGTGCGTAAATGGCGTAGATATGACCGTCTGGTGTCTACCCCATGAAAGATCTTCTGACAGAAATCGCAATGACGAACAGACACATAACTCGTCTTCTCAGCCATGTTTTCCCACTGAATGCACGTCATCGTTCGTTCTTTAGCTTATATTATCCTTGCGTTGCCATGGCTACTCACACGTCATTGTTTGTTGTCAAGGCAACCATTCAATTAATCGCATGCCTGGCCATGCGCAAATGTCCAGCACGCGCCAGCAAAAAGTCCCCGACCAGTAGGCACGTACAAACAAAAAGTCCTCGGCCAATGGGCACGTACAAGCAAGTCCTCGGCCAAAGTACAAGCAAAAAGTCCCCGGCCAATGGGCACGTACAAGCAAAAAGTCCCCGGCCAATCACTGTCGCCGGCCTTTTTGCTTTCGGCCAATTTTGTCACCGCCCAATTCTTGCTCGTTGAAAATGTCCGTGAATGGAGGAAAGGGACGCAGGCAAGCGTCGCATTGCAGGCGAGCGTCGCACAGTCGAGAGGAGGGGGAGAGGGGGACGTAGATGAGCGTCGTGGCGTCGAGCGTCGCATCGTCGAGTGGAGGGGAGGTGCGCGCATCCAAAGTCATGACCACGACAAGACCTCCCCGGAGAACGGCGCCCAGCTATTGGTAGCGCGCGGGCCGGCGAGTCGCTCTCTTCGGACGCCCGCTGACCTCAGAGTCGTCGTCGACAGGAGGCGCAGGCACCTCCACTTCCTCTGCTTGCTCTTCCCTGAAGCAAGACCGAAGTTTGTCCACATGCACCGTGAGTGGACGAGAATGAGGGGACTTCCTGATCCTGTAGTTCACAGGACCGCAGCGTGCCTCCACGACGAAGGGACCCGTGTACATCTTTTGCCATTTCGGAGAGCGACCTTGATAACGGCGAGGCGTATAGTACCAAACTTGCTCCCCAGGGGCAAATTCAGCCGGACGGACGCGCAAGTCATAAGCACGCTTCTGGCGTTCCGCGGCCACTCCCAGGTGCTCCCGTACCAGGCGATACGCGGACTCCATGCGCTCAGCAAAGTCTTGCACATAACTCGCGTATGTGCCTTCGCCCGGATCAGCGCTCGGGGGTCTGCCGTAGACTAGGTCCAACGGGGCGCGGGTCTCCCGGCCGAACATCAGGTAGTTCGGGCTGAACCCAGTCGTTTCGTGCAGTGACGCCCGGTAAGCGGCAAGGACATGGGGCAGAGATTCGTCCCAGTCCCGTTGATGGCTGCTGACCACTTTCCCCAGCATGGCATTAAGCGTCCTATGAAAGCGCTCTATGAGCCCATTCCCGCTCGGGTGATAAGGGGATGTCCTAACCTTATCTATTCCCAGCAATCGGCAAAGTTCCCTGAACAAATTACCCTCGAAATTAGTCCCCTGGTCGGTGAGGATTTGTAGCGGAGCGCCGTACCTTACGATGACGTTTTCAACCAAGGCCCTAGCAACCGAAGTGGCTTCTTGATTGTGCATGGGGATTGCCTCCACGAACTTCGTGAAGTTGTCCATGATCGTAAGGATATAAACATACCCTCTTCGACTACGCGGATGGGGGCCGGTGACATCTATACTCAAACGTTCCCAGGGCGCCCCACAGGGCAAGGGCTGCAACGGTCCCTGGCGGGGAGGCAAACCGCGATGGTATTGGTTGCACTGAGGGCAGCACTGGCAAAAGCGCCTCACATCCCGGGACCACCCGACCCAAAAGGCCCGACGCCTTACCTGCGCCCGGGTTCTCCGGACGCCCAGGTGACCCCCGGTCATCCCTGTATGGGCGAGCCTCATGTACTGATCCCGCATAACCCTGGGCACCACCAACTGTTCAACCCCGTCCGGTGTCTTCCGATAGATCACCTCCTCGTACAGGTACAGGCGGTCTCTCTGGTGCCAGTACACCTTCACAGCTTCATTCTCTCGCAGGATATCTACTAGGGCCGGGGCCTGGGTACCTACTTCCAGCCACGGGCGTACCACCCGAAGATCAGGATCTTCTTTCTGCGCCTTTACTAACTCCTCCTGCGGGTCAGGTTCAATATCCAATGGCTGTGCGGGCACGGCCTCGGTGACTGCAGCGACCGCACTTACCTCGTCGACATCACATTGCCGACAAGGCCTACGGGAAAGGGCATCCGCATTACCATGTTTTTGTCCTGGCCGATGCAACACCTGGAACTCGAACTCTGCCAACCGTTCTAACCAGCGGCTCTGCTGGCCAATAGGCTCTGGAGTTCGCTGGAGCCACTGTAACGCGGCGTGATCTGTTCTTAACGTGAACGGGCGCCCCAGCAAGTACTGACGGTACAGTTTTGTGAAATATACGATGGCGAGCAACTCCTTGCGAGTAACGCAATAGTTACGCTCTGCCGTGGAAAGTAAGCGACTTCCATAGGCAATCACTCGCTCCTCGCCATCGATCTTCTGGGATAATACGGCCCCTATGCCAACGTCGCAGGCATCACAGTCCAGGACGTAGCCGCCCTCATCCTTAGGCAAAGCTAGGACGGGTGTGGACGTCAGAGCGCGTTTTAGAAGTTCGAACACTTCCTGACAGGCATTATCCCATATAAACGCTCTACCCTTTTTCGTCAGTGCGAACAGAGGAGCAGCTAATACCGAAAAACTACGAATGAACCTCCTGTAATACGAACATAGCCCGAGAAAAGAGCGCACATCCTTCAGTCGTCGCGGGATTGGCCACTCCACAACCTCGCGGATCTTGGACTGATCCACAGCTACCCCGTCTTGAGTCACAACATGACCCAAAAAGCAAACGGCCCTACGCAGCAAGCGACACTTACTTGGTTTCAACTTTAAATTGGCCGCTCTTAATCGCTCGAACACCTTACCCAGCCTCTGCAAATGTTGTTCGGGCGTATTCCCGAAAATGATTACATCATCGAGGTAGACTAGGCAAACATCGAAATTAAGCCCAGAAAGGACAATGTCCATCAACCGTTGGAAGGTTGCTGGCGCATTGCAGAGACCGAAGGGCATCACCTTCCATCGATAGATGCCTCTACGCGTAACGAACGCGGTCTTATCCGCATCCCTAGGATCCATAGCCACCTGGTGGTATCCGCTTCTTAAGTCCAGGGTGCTAAACCATCCTCCTTCGGAGAGAGCATCTAAACATTCGTCAATTCTAGGGAGCGGGTACGAATCCTTCCTCGTCCTCTCATTTAATTGCCGGTAATCTATGCAAAAGCGGAGGGTCCCATCCTTCTTACGAGCCAAGACCACGTTAGCCGCCCACTCGCTAACAGCGGGTTCAATCGTCCCAGCGGCCAACATACTATCCAGCTGTTCGTCTATGGCAGCCCTATGGGGAAGCGGTTGGCGCCGCAGAGGCTGTCTAACAGGACCTGCATCCCCCGTATCAATCCGATGAGTGGCCACGTTTGTCCGGCCAAGATCACCTTCCCTTACCGAGAAAACATCCTTAAATTCAATTAACAGTTCCCGCAATTGGTCTCGGGTCTCGGGTGTCACCTCCTCGGGGAGATCGGCCAGCAACATCTCACAAGGAGCCGCCTCACTAACCGGCTCCTCACCCTTATCACGGGTCTCCCGACACTCAACTTCAACCGGGTGCAACCCTCCCAACAACTGGTCCTTAGCCAACCTTACAGGATCATCGGTCAAGTTTACTACACGGACCTGGGTCATTCCGGCGTCATCGCCTACTACGACCCGTGCGAGATGGACCCCCGGACTGATTTCCTTGGCATCTGTCATCCAGGCCGGCGCTACCGACGACAAATCCCCGTACAATGTCCTTACAGGGACATCGAATTGGCATTTAGGCGAGACTACAACCTCCTCAGCTACAATTACCCGACGGCACCACCCGGCTCCATTACCTCTTACCAGGGAAATACGCTTCCGACCAATGAACAAGGCCCCGGTCCCAAAACCTAGGCGGCATCGGTGTTCCCTCAACCAATCCATACCCAGCATGGGGTCAGTTATCTGATCGGACACCAAAAATGCACTAGAGATCTCAAACCCACTCCGAATCTTAATGGGAACCCTTATCTCACCCAAAACCCGTATATCGGACCCATTTGCAGCCATCAAGTACCGGTTACAGGGACGAATCTCTAACCCCTGGACAGTAGAGGAAGGTATGAGGCTCACCTCCGATCCGGTGTCGACCAGGCAGAGTTGAGAGCGTCCATTGATCGTCCCCCGGACGTAGACAGCGTTGAAGGTTGCACGGTTGGGTACTCTTGGATGGGTCGTGTGATTGGCGGCCACCGGCTCTGTCGGCGTCGAATCTTGAGTTTCTGTCTCGGTCGCATCCGGGCGATGGCGGGCCCGGCGTGACTGGCGGCAGTTGCGGGCGAAGTGGCCTGGTTGGCCACAGTTGAAGCAATTCATCTCCCGCCTCGGTCTTTCTTGGTTGTCGGCGTTGGCGTTTCCCGGGCGACTCTCTCGGCCCGGTCCTCGGTTGCGGTCTCCAGGGCGAACGTCTCGGTCAGGCCCAGGATCGGGAGGAGACGTACGGCCTCGCAGCTCCCGGAACTGTCGGTCAAACTTGCCTTCGAGCTCCCGTTGCCATCGGCGTTGCTCATCCTTTTGAATGGTCAGGAATCGGTCCAATTGTGCCTGGATCTGGTCGCTGACATCAGTCTCTCGAGTGCTACGCACCCGGTTTGGCGGTCTTCCGCGGTCATCAGGTTCCGACGGTCTCCGACGGTCGTCCTGGCCCATTGTGCTTCGGTAAGCCTCCAGACGCAGCGCCGTCCGGTAGGCTTCGTCCAGCGACTTGGGTTCTCGCTCGCGAATCTTGAGCGAGAGCTCCCGATCCCTCATCGCCTCCAGGAACGCGTCTTTGGCTATGATCTCCGTGGTTTCGTTGGCAGGAACCGGATAGGCAAGTACCACCAACCGACGAATTTCATGAAGGAGGTCGGATAGGCTTTCCCCGGCGCGCTGGCGGCGGTAGTAGAGTTGCGTCCGGAAGGTCTCAGCTTGGCCTTCCGTCCCGTAGCGTTGACGTAGCCGCTCCACCAACTGTTCGTAGGTCGCATCCGGCTGGGCCCCGAAATCCCAGAGCAGCTGAGTGGCGGCTTTCTCCAATGAGCAGCGAAGGAAATCGACCTTGTCCGAGGCGGTCCACCGGTTGTGCCTCGCACACACCTCGAACTGAGACAGGAATGATTCCAGTGACCCTGTCCCATCGAAACGCCCGGGTTTCATCTGCATCGGCCGGTTTTTCAGCAGGCCGCCGACGCCCTCAAGCAGCCCCGGAAGAATCTTTGACTCGTCCTTCACTTCCCGGCTAACAGGTTCCGTGGATTTCCTTCGGTCGATCGGCTCCATCGGCTTCCATTCCTCGAAGCCAAAGTCGTCTGGCAGGCTGTTCCGGTCCGGCTTGATCTCCATCGGTCGCCTTCTCTCCGCGGGCGTAGAGCTTACAGGCTGCAGGACGTCAAAGTCGACCAGCGGGTAGACGCGTGTGTCGTCCTCGTCTCCCATCGGTAATCAGCGTTCTGCAATCGTCTGACACCCCACTTCTGCTGTACCACTGTGGCGAACTTGGCCGTAGGGGGCGGAACTCCGGTATCTCTTTTCTTTGGTCACCAGGATAGCTCTTCGGAATCTTCCCTCTTCTGTGCCTGTCCGCTGAACTCGGCCTTTCCCGTCGGGCAAAGGACTTAATGGTGCCACCGACGATGCCTAACACTAGATTGACTGAGAAGACGACGAACCACGAGTCAACACAACAGATTGTATTCATCAACTGCAATCGCTTAATTAAAACAACCGAACTCGAACTCGAACTTGCACACCTGAACTCCCCACTTGAACTCAACAGGCATCTATATTTATAGCAGTCTAGCAAAAGTCCTTAGCCAATCAGCACACACCGACAAAAAGTCCTCAACCAATCAGCATACACAGACAAAAAGTCCTCAGCGCGCCAACAAAAAGTCCCCGGCCAATCAGCATACACCGACAAAAAGTCCTCAGCGCGCCAACAAAAAGTCCTCAGCCAATCACAGTCGCCGGCCTTTTTGCTTGCAGGCAAATTATGTCACACTTGTATAAGATAACATACTGTAAGATGGTCTTTCAGGAAAATTATACACTGTTTTGCAGCAATTATCACACATAAATTTAAAAAAAAATGTAAAATGAAAGGATTCCTGCTAAACAGCAATAATGTACACGAGATTTCCAATCCAGCTATTCAATGATATAACAGCATTGGTTTCAAGTTTACAAAACCTGTAATTATGAAGTTTACAAAACCTGAAATTATGATATGAAATTTATATTTTAATTTTTAATTTTCAAACTTTTTTTTCATTCAATGCAACCAGACATCATAATTAAAATACATGCATAGGCATAAATTGAAAACGACAGCTCCCCACCACACATTAAAGACACGAACAGAAAAGCGCACTGCAATCTGACCTGCGATTCTCAATCTTTCACTTTTAATTTTTAATTTCAGTTTAATGGTTATTAAATTTTATTATTCAACCGCGACTGGTGAATATGTAGCTAAGAATGGCGGCGTGTCTAAATGCAGTCGTGGATTTTATGTAACATTATTACAGTTTAACGACATCTCATGACAACACATGCCGTTGACGTCGACAGATATTATTTTGAAACGATCTCACCGTTCGTGTGGCATGAGGACCGTAAATCTGTTTCGACATGTGGTGAGGGAAAACTGCCTCTTCGAAAGAGTGTATAAGCCTACTTCCCTTGAGAAACTCATATCACAGCACTGCGTAGGAATCGTAATTATTTCCACCTTTTGCCAGCCCAGTACATAATACAGTGCAATACAACTGAATTTGATATCGTCCTCCTTCCAAAACTCAAAAGTCACATATAGTCACACACGACCATGCAACGGAACATTGATGTCACTGAGCCATTGTGAGTGAAGGACTTGCTCAAGGTCCTTACACAGTGACTGAGTGGAGGCTCGAACCCATACACTTCGCTCTATCCATTCGGCCACCTTGCCCCACATAGGCATATGACCAAGCAGGAAGGAACCCTTAACCTCTCGGTTAACAGTCCAGCACGTAAGACCACTTAACTAGTAAGCAAGCATCGTTCGATGGCGCCGACCAATTGTGAGCGAAGAACTTTCTCAAGGTCCCTACACAGTAACCGTCTCAGAAGAGGAAGCTTGAACCCGTACACAATGCGTTAAAAGACGAGCACTCTAACCAATCAGCCACTGTGCCCCATGTGGATATCGGGGCCTTTGATCCATATAGTCAGAATCCCACGTCCTAAATGTATATTGCCTATCGATCAACACATTTTCCAATCAAATCTTGTTATCTATAAATATGGCATCCACTTCGTCGTGGTTAAGTAGAGCTGGGGGCAAGCGTTGGTATATTAAGTTATGTGCACCAGGGAACCATAACAACACGTGTCCTTACCGAACAAATTCTGAAAAAACACGCCTGGAAAATGGATCCTAAAATTAGCCCAGCCATAGAAAATAAACCCGTTGTGACATTACTGTCATTATTAATTAGCAACTTCTAAGGCAACGATGGCGCACCAAAAGTGCTTCTCCTGCTCCTTCTTTTCCTCCTCCTCCTCTTCCTTACCCTCCTTCTACTCCGTACTTTTCTTCTCCTTCTCCTCCTTATTATTCTTCTCATCCTCCTACTCCATCTCCTCCTTCTTCTTCTCAACCTTCTCCTTCTCTTTCTTCTCCTCCTTGTTCTTCTTCTCCTCCTGCTCCTCCTCCATCTTCTTCTGTTCATATGTACCAATGGCTTTAAAAATCCTATCCACATCTTCGCAGTAACCGTGTTAACTATAACTGGGTTTTTGCTGTACTAAAATATAAACAGTCTCTGCTCAGACTCGCCTTAAACTCCGAGGATGTCGTAACTCAATAAGACAATACCTCTGCCATATTAGTACACAAAAGGCACATAAAAAGAAATAGCCACATAAAATTAATATGGATTTGCTCGCTGGCAGCTTAGATTTACCAAGAGAACGTGGTTTCATGGATGCTATAATAATTTATATGAGATTTGATCATACAAACAAGAGGATGTCTGCTAATACGGATGGAAGGAATAGATGCCAAGACTTTAACATCTTATGGCATCAAACGACGTTGACGTCGATAGGAAAAATTCTTTCAAACAGTTCTCACAGCAGTCAGTGAGAATGGCAATAGACTACGTAAGCAATTTGCTAAAACTTACATCATGTGGATGTAAGTTAGGCCTATGTTGAAGTCAACTTTACGATTCATATACAATTGTGAAGCGATTAGTTAATTGCTTTGCTGTTTAACGAAAATGTGTCATAACAACGATGATTAGCGTCGCCCTCCTCCTTTGTCCAAGCTTGGGACTGGCACTGTCAGAATATGAACAGTGGCGAAGTTAAAAGCGATTGAACGCAACTGGGGAATATGTAGCTGAAATGACGCGTTTTAAAGGCGTCTAGCTGGAACTGTGGATAGTATTAAACATTGTTTAATGTTTAGCAACATCTTGTGGATGTCAGTTAGACGTGCGTTTAAGTCGACCTTACAATATTATTCATAGACAATGTCGAAGCGCGAAAAATCTGGCGACTGAACGCAACTGGAGAATATGTAGCTGAAGACGACGCGTTTTAAAGGTGTCTAACTGGAACTGTGGGTCGTAAGAAATATATTTTAGTTTTTAGTGACATCTTGCGGGTGCCAGTTGCGTCGACGTCAACCTTACCTTTCGCACGAGAAGGTAACAGATTTCGCGATTCGTAGTATCCAATGTTTAAATCGGAGTTTCCAAAAGTGCACATGTGTTGCGTGGAACCAAAGGGTTCCGTGAGAGGAAGATAAGGGTTCCGTGAGGCAATAAGACAAAAGTGCTGCTTGAATGTGTTACTTGTTAGGCCTACATTTTAAATCAGACTCCGAGGTGAAGACAAGGGTCTGGGAAAATTCCATTTAAACTAATTTTTAATCAAATTTTTATCAGTTAAAACTGTATATACCCCTAAAACCGTTTAAAATACTATGCCAGATCAAGTCTTGCTAATAGGTTCAATGGAGTACAATCAAAACATTTCATATCAAAATGGTTCCGTAGTCAAAAAATATTAGGAAGCACTGGTTGAACGACATCTTTTGGCTGTCAGAGCCGTTGACGTCGACCTTACCGGTATAACCAGCCTTTAAGCTTTCAAATTCAGCTGGTGACTAAACGACAGTGGTAGCCTAAATATGCAGATGAGAACGACCGCTTTTTATAGTAGGTGTCTACATGGGCGTATTTAGGGGGTGGTTTTACGGTTTCAAACACCCTCAAAGAAGTTTCCGGAATTTTTTTATATCCTTTTGCATGCAAAATACAAAAATCCGTCACTTTTACGACATTCTTCAATGGAAACCCCCAAATCTTAAACCTCTCCGAACTTTTTTCCTAGCTACGTTCTTGGGTGTCTAACTGGAACTGTGTCTGACTGGAACTGTGTCTAATTGGAACCGTGGGATTTGGTGACCCGTCCTTAGCGCGCAGGACAAAGCGCGCAGGACAAAAGCGCGCCGTCAATTGGGCGCTGCAAAATATGCCAGTCAAATGCGCGCCGACGAAAGCGCGCAGCATAGAGCAAAAGACTGTACTACCCCTTTGAATGATGAACTTCAAAGCATTTCCCACCTCTATAGATTAAATGTGTAAAAAATATTAATTGACACACACTAATAATGTGTGTGCCCCTAGACGACGCCAACTTAATATGCGGTTTGTCAACAAATAATTAGTAAATTAGCGTCTTAGAATGAGGAGACATGATAATAGAAAAACTAATTGTCTCAACAACCTTTTCCATGGAGGAGACATCAAAGGTCAGTCATTTTACGTGGTTACGTGGTTTTACGCGCTTTGATTAGGCGCGCTTACCGAGGGGTGCGTATTTGCGCAGACTAAACTAAGACAGCTATAAATACCAAATGCATGCACTGCGGGGCGCGGTGGTGTAGGGGTATGTTCGGTGCCTTGAAGCCGGAGGGTTGCGGGTTCGAATCCACCTTAAGCCGCCGCGTAGGGACCCTGGACAAGTCCTTCACTCGCAATTGCTCATGCGCTTCGGCGTGAAACTCCGATTCAGTGTCCGCGCTGTAGTCGGGAGCGCCTCTGAGTAGAAATCTTGAAGGGCGCTATAACAAGTGCTTGAAATGAAATGAAATGACTGTTGAAGAAGATCCTGAGATCCTGAGTGGCCGAGTGGGTTGGTAGCCCGCTCGATCTCCACGCCGGCGGCCTGGGTTCGATTCCTGGTCGGTCGGTTTATCAGAGATTAATTTCTCGGATCTTTACTGCGGGTGGCTCGGTCGCAATATAAACGTGGAGTACGAGGTTGCTTTCTGCCTCCGACACTAATCATCTTCGATATGAAAAAGTGTCGTTAAGCCGAAGTACAACTGTTGAAGAATTGTAACAATCTTGTTTAACCATGGAGAAGACTGCGTCGCAGAAGGCACAAGAGCATAATCATGACTGATGGATATATTTTTCCCGTTGTTCGCGCTGTTGTCTTATTAATTACACAGGAGTTTCTTCAGTTTTGTTTTTTTACGTCTCGAACATGCGCGCTATTGTCGGCGCGCATTTGTTTTGCGCGCTTTTGGTGGTTCGCGTTTTGTCCTGCGCACTAAGAACGGGGTGCCGTGGGATTTATTTACCAGTATTACCGTTTAGCGACATCTTGCGGATGTCAGTTACGTTGAAGACGACATTAAGGCTTACGCTCCATCGCACTTCAAACTATTGAACGCCACTGGACTTACTTAATACCGTTTATTTAACGACGCCGTCATATCGCTGGACAATACGGGTGAATATAGCTGACAGCGGCAGCGTTTTCAAAGTGTCTAACAGTTTAGGGTTTGGCGACATCGACTGGGTGTCAGTTACGTTGAACTCGACTATAAACATCACCACACTTCAAAGTACTAAACGCGACTGGTGAATAGGCTCTATAGATGAGAGTGGCAGTGTTTTAAAGGTGTCTAACTAAAACTGTCTACCGGTAAAAAAAATCCGGTAAAAAATCCGGAGCATATTTTACCGTGGTAAAAAAAATGGTAAAATATGGTTTAAAAATTATTAAAATGGCATCTGCTTAAAGTTTTATTTCTTTACACTTAAATATTAAATATTCTAACTATTACTACCAACATTCACTTAAGGTTTTCCATGTCAGCTTCATTCACCAGATTCTAGCGGTGGTCACTAGCTTGGTGTTGCACAGATAGGCCATGCAAATTGCTTTGTAAAAGGCTTTTTTTCTTTCTGTCCATGGGCTCATCACCCGTTGGTGCTGATCGTTAGTGTCATTATCTTTCTCCACTCATTTTTATCCTGTGACACCAGACTCGGCCTTCGCACAATCAGTTTGCACCAATTGCTGACATCACCAGAATCCGGCACACTATTTCTATCATTTATGTGCTGTCGATCATTCCGCACACGATCCATTTAATTAAAATTATAAACGAAATGTAGCCTATATCTGTCTTTCTGTAAGCCAGAAGCTGTCGAGTACCACAACAGTGACTTGATGAGCATATCTTGTTTCATTGCACTGGATGCTTTCAGAAAAGCTGTGGCGGCTGCCTGTCTTCACAAGCCCATCTTCATTCAGGACTTCAGGCCATCCTTACCCACGCAGAAGATCTCCCGTGGTGTTCCACAAAGCATTTATTAAATAACTGTCAGCCAACTGGGAATTTTTGGCATACCAGAATATTCGAAACACCAATTTTTTATAGGTGTCTAACTGGAACGGGGGAGGGGAACTGGAACGGGGGAGGGGTAAGGAATAATATTTAGTGTTTGGCGACATTTTGCAGATGTCAGTTAGGCCTACGTTGAACTTGACCATAGAACGAGGATGATCTAGCGATTGAACGCGACATCTACTTACATAGCAGAGAATGGCAACGTTTAAAAGGTGTCTACCTGGAACGGAGGGGTGTTATGTAGTAGTTTAGTGTTCAGCGACATCTTACGGATGTCAGTTGTGTCGATTTCGACCAGAGAATGTATAGACTCTATTTTTAAAATCTTCGCTTATCAATTCAAACTGACATGAACGCAATATGATTAGGCCTACAAGTCATAGTATGAACCATCTCTTACATTATGTTATGAACGGATGATCACAAGTTATTAAAGGGGTCGAATGGCAGCCATGCAAAGCGCCCATCTGTCCTACTGCTCCTTTTGCCAACGCCATGATGATGACGAAACCGACAATTACCACAGCGCCGTAATATAGTAGGCCTACATGCTGTTATAAGGGGCGCTGTAACAAATCAAATCTCGCAGATGAAAGGCTGAGTCGACCTTTGGGAGGGTAGCAGTAATCGATCCCGCGTCCATGCTGATTATCTGGTCTTCGTGCGGGAGTGTTAACCATTCAACTAAACCCTCCTTCTTCTTCCCTCTGCCTCGCCCCACAGTGGCCTCGACCGTATCTTTCGTGTAGTTGTTAAACGGGAATCTAGCGATTGACTGTTACTAATTTGTTAGTTGCTGTTTAACGACACTGTGTCATAACAAAGATGATTGCTTCTCGAAGCATACATTTAATTATGAAAACGAGATAATATTGAGAAATGGATGTAGCGATTGTACGCCGACTGGTGAATATGTAGCTGAGAATGGCTGCGTTTAAAAGGTGTATAACTGCAGTCGTGGATTGAATGTAGCAGTATTTACTGTTAGCGACATCTTGTGGACGTCAGTAACATTTAAGTCGACTGGAATATTGATAAATATGACGATTGAGTGTGTCCACAGTTTAACGGCAGCTTATGACAACATAGGCCGTTGCCGCCGACAAAGATTAGTTTTGGCATATTACAGCTCACTTTTATCCATCTAGTTTAACTTGCGGGAATCTTGCTTGCTTGATTGCTTGAGCCACAGGCTAAAAAGTCAAATCTTGCGACGACTAATTCGATCACTTACAATCATTCAATCGTCATGAAACTTGGCAGATAGACTCGCCCTCGCAGACACTTCATTCTATCAAAATTTCAGCTCCCCCCAAAAAGGCTAGCTTATAGAATCGGGGACTCAACTTTTCGAATCGGGGAATCCCCTTTTCCGATACGCAGCGTTGCCATTGGCCAGCGTTGCCATTGGCCGCAACAGAAACGGGTGCGCTGCCTCATTAAACGCATGCTATGTTGTAAAATGAACGCGGACTATTTTCAGAGTACACGTTATAGGATACTAGATGGATATAGTAAAAACTTTGTTTTTACGGGCTGTATTTTATTATCCATCTAGTTTAACTTGCGGGATTCTTGCTTGCTTGCTTGAGCCACAGGCTAAAAAGTCAAATCTTGCGACGACTAATTCGATCACTTACAATCATTCAATCGTCGTGAAACTTGGCAGATAGACTCGCCCTCGCAGACACTTCATTCTATCAAAATTTCAGCTCCCCAAAAAGGCTAGCTTATAGAATCGGGGACTCAACTTTTCGATTCGGGGAATCCCTTTTCCGATACGCAGCGTTGCCATTGGCCAGCGTTGCCATTGGCCGCAACAGAAACGGGCGCGTTGCCTCATTAAACGGACGCTATGTTGTAAAATGAACGCGGACTATATATTTGTAGAGGTAACTGCTTCATAAGACGCATTATAGGATACTAGATGGATATAGTAAAAAACTTTGTTTTTACGGGCTGTATTTTATTTAATATTAAATGGATGGATCCTCAGTTTAACGGCAGCTTATGACATATTAAAAGCGCCGACTGGTGAATATGTAGCTGAGAATGGCCGCGTTTAAAAGGTGTCTAAATGCATTCGCGGATTTTATGTAGCAGTAGGCTATTACAGTTTAAAGACATCTCATGGAAACAAAGGCCGTTGACGTCGACAGATATTATTTTGAAAAGTTCTCACCGTTCGTCTGGCATCAGGGCCGTAAATCTGTTTCGACATGTGGTTAGAGAAACTGCCTCTTCAAAAGTGTGTATACTTCCCTTAACCCTAGGGCTACCAAGCTTTTCTGTAACACTGGCTACCAAAGGGGGGTGGTTACCACCCCCCTGATTTCGTGTTTGGTTTCACATATCATAACTTGTAATATATCAATGGATTCAGCATTCATTTCTGCACAGAATGGTATATTTAGTTGTACATTATGTGAATGCACCTCGAAATTACATCACTTTTAACAACGGAACCCATTAATTAGCAATATTTTATATTATTGCGTACATTTTGTACTTTTTGGATAAACAAATATAAGATTATGTGTGTTTTGAAACTAATCTATGTATAAAAGACGCACACAATCATCCCTACACATGTTTATATAGTATAAATGTACATCCATACATATATATCCATACATATATATCGGTTTACGTTGTAATGCTGTATTCAGCCATTTTAACACAGATTACGCGTATTATTATTTATTTTGATCACTTCCGGTTTTCAAAAGACAAATATGTAGGTATGCAAATGAAGCCCTACATTCCCTCTAAAGATTGGTATCTTTGTTTCTCTTCCAGGAAGACAAATGAATACGCTACAGACAAAAAACTAAGGGGGAGTGCTTCCATTCAGCCGACAGCCATTTTCACGCATATTACGCGTATTATTATTTATTTTGATCACTTCCGGTTTTCATAGGACAAAGATGTAGGTATGCAAATGAAGCCCTGCATTCCCTCTAAAGAATGGTATAATTGTTTCTCTTCTAGGAAGAATAGTCAATAAGCTATAGTCGAAAAACTAAGGGGGTGGTATCCACCCCCCTCTGGTACCTCGGGTATATCAGGTATAACTTTTGAATGGCGTGGGCTACCACCATGATGTTTACCTCAAAATGTGCGCCAATGAATCTGCTACAGCTACCTAAAATGCAAAAATTATATTCCATATGGAAAAAAAAATTATGCATAAAAACGTGGTGGGGTGGCAACCACCCCCCCCTTGGTAGCCCGAGGGTTAAGAAAGTTGTATAACAGCATTGCGTAGGAATCGTAATTGTTTAATTAATGCACTTTGCAAAAGACAGAAATTACCTCGTACATATGCAACTGCAGGCTGCAGCTTAGATTTACCGAGAGAATGGATGCTAGACTTACAGATGAGATTTGATTCGTCAAAACACAAAGATATTTGATAATATGGATGGAAGGATGCCAAGAGTTTAACGTCTTACAGCATCAGACGCAGTTGATGTCGACAAGAAAACACGGTTTCGAACAGTTCTCAAAGCAGTAAGTTAGGCTATAAAGACAACTAGACTATGTCACAGCTTAGTGACATCTTGTGGATGTCAGCTACGTTGAAGTCGACCGTACGTTTCATACTAATAAGGAGCTGCGAACTAAAAACAAAGGCGAATAAACGTCACTGGGGACTAGGTAGCTGAGAATGACGCGTTTTAAAGGTGTCTAACAGGAACTGTGGATTTTATATAATTGCTTAGTGTTTACTGACATCTTGTGGATGTCAATTACGTTGAAGTCGACCTACGTACGGTTTTGTGAACGCCTAGTTGACAAATCTGGCAATTGAACGCGACTGGAGAAATGTATAGCCGAGAATTATGCCTTTTAAACATCATAAGGATGTTATATCAATAAATTTAGTTTAATGGGTAACGGGTTAGATAATCTAATAATAATAGAGCGAGAGGTACCGAGTTCGAGTCCCGTAGGGCGGATTTGCTTTATAGGCTGCTATTAGCGCCGTGTATTACAGGCTGTCTGTTCTGTTAGTAGTTAACTAGTTCAGATTGTTTCAATTGCATAACATGTAAATGTACAGCGCAGTGCGTTTGTCAGGCGCTTGATTAAAGAAACGATTATTATTAGCCTATTATTATTATTTGTGGGGGGGGTCCATAGTGTAGTGTCCATAGTGTAGTGGTAACATCAGTGGCGTGAAGAGCAGTAGGTAGCGGGATCGCTTCCCGAACCCTCCCAAAGGTCCACTCAGCCTATCATTCCCGAGATGGCGCCTTCGTAAAAATGAGATGTAGGACGTGATGGGCGCCTTGCATGGCTGCCGCATACAGTTAAATTCGACTCCATAGTGTAGTGGTAACATCACTGGCGTAAAGTAAAGAGCAGTAGGTAGCGGGATCGCTTCCCGAACCCTCCCAAAGGTCCACTCAGCCTATCATTCCCGAGATGGCGCCTTCGTAAAAAAATTAGATGTAGGACGTGATGGGCGCCTTGCATGGCTGCCGCATACAGTTAAATTCGACTCCTGTAATAACTTGTGATCATCCGTTTATATTGATTTGTAATCATCCTGCATTGTGTCAGTTTGAGAGTAAACAAAGATTATTATTACTATAATATGGCACATCATGACGCTCTGAAGTTTAATCATCTTTTATGTTATTGATATGCTTCGGTTTTTGTACACCAAAAGTGGGGTATATATGCAATTGGTTTCAATAAAGAATATTGTATTGTATTGTATTGTATTGTATTTGAACACTTGTTATAGCGCCCCTACCAGATTGCCCATTCAGAGGCGCTCCCGACTACTGCGCGGACGCTGAATCGCAGTTTCACGCCGAAGCGCATGAGCAATAATTGCGAGTGAAGGACTTGCCCAGGGTCCCTACGCGGCGGCTTAGAGGTGGATTCGAACCCGCAACCCTCCAGCTGCAATGCACCGAACATACCCCTATACCACCACGCCCCAGGTGTATTGTGTTGATACGTCCATCTATCACCCCCTCCCTAAACCCCTCCCCTGTTCGGCGCTGCGCGCCTCGCCGATCGTCCTTTGGCCGCTCCTTCACCGCCCCCCCAACCCAAGACCAAGTCTCCGCCTATGCAAGAGGGTTCCGTACCCAAAAAGATTGCGAAGTAGGACTAGGCCTACTGGAGTACTGGCTGGACGGCATCTTATGGCTGAAATGGCCATTGATCTCGACCTAATTGGAACTATGGGATTTACGCAGTAGTATTTAGTGCTTAGCGACATCTGATGGATGTCAGTTACGTTGAAGTTAACCTTACGACGCATATAGGCCCATATCGTCCAGAATCTGGCGATTTTTTTTTTAATTCACAGTTTAACGTCATCATATGACATCAAAGGCCGTTGACGACAATTCAATATTATGTACAGTACAATTGAAACAAAATTGATAGAGTTAAAGGCATCTAAACAGTACTTTATAATGTCACTAATATTAATTGTTTAGCAGCATAATATTATAGTCAGTTAAGATACTAATGTCAATGTTACTTGTATAAGATAACATACTGTAGGTTGGTCTTTCACACAAATTATAGGCCTACACTGTTTTGCAGCAATTATCACACAAATCTTTTTAATGTACAATGAAAAGATTCCTGATAAACAGCAATAATGTACATAAGATTCCAAATCCAGCTATTCAATTATATAACAGCATTGGTTTCAAGTTTACAAAACCTGTAACTATGAAGTTTACAAAACCTGAAATTATTATATGAAATTTATATTTTAATTTTAATTTTCAAACATTTCTTTTTTTTATTCAATGCAACCAGACATCATAAATAAAATACATGCATAGGCATACATTGAAAACGACAGTTCTTTATCATATGTTATAGATATGAATAGAAAAGATTATTGTAATTTGACCTGAGAGTCTTAATCTTTCACTTTCAATTTTTAACTTCAGTATACCTTAATGGTTATTAAAATTTATTATATATGTTATTTCGACATGAAATTTTTAGTTTAGATATAAATGTTTACATAGGTAATAAATCATTACAAACAAGCAATGTTAGCACAATATATACAAATGGCTTCAAAATAACAAACCCACAACGCATTCACATATCACACCCTAACAACAAAATGTCTACACAAGGGCAAAACTAACCATCAACGTCCACTGACATTATAAACACTACAACCTAAAAAACTTTTCCCTTACCGATAAGGTTGACCAGCCTAAAGACTTCACTTTGCAAGCAGCCCACACCAAGCAAGGTCCTAATATTAAATTCCAACTTGAATACTTTACATTTATCTGTTAATATATTCGAGATATTTTCTTTGTTACAGTGTAACAGTAGATGAGTTATATTTTCTTTGACTTGACAAGAAGTGCATAATCCATTTTCATGCTTCTTCATTACAAAAAGTCTTTCATTAAGGTTTACCTTTCCCAATCTTAGTCTGGAGATTTGCACTTCCTTTTTTCTACTAAAATCTAGAAATTTATTGCTTGCATCTACTACAGGACAAATGCTCTTATACTGAAGACCCTTGATATCACTGTCATATTCCTTCTGCCATTTAGAGATTATATACGATTTAATCATTGAAAATACTTCTTGTAATTCTAGATAATCTGTTGAGTTAATTATGGGTAACTCCAATGATTGCCCTGCCAATAAATCAGCTCTTTCATTACCCAGTATACCTACATGACTAGGGATCCATATCAAATATACCTCACTCATCTTTATTTGATTAAATATTTTTATCGTTTCTTGCAATAAAGTGGGTCTGGACTTAGAGAAGGATTTTTTTAGAGAAGTAAGCACACTTAAAGAATCAGAAAATATAGCGAAATGGTTAAGTCCCTGGCTTTCATTATCTACAATCCAGGTAAATGCTTCTTTTATAGCTGTCAATTCAGCAGCATATATACTGTTATTATCACAAAGACGCAACTTTTTATCTATGTCTAAGCTTGGTACAGTGTAGGCCGCAGCAACTAAGCTATCTGCCTTAGAACCATCTGTATATACATGAATATAGGAATTATATTTACTCATGTAGTCCCGAGTAAGCAGTTTTAAAAGTTCAGGATTATCATCCTTTTTACTAATTGATTTATGGAGGCCAATGTCAACATGAATGCTCTCATTGAGCCAAGGAGGATCTGAAGGAAAAGAAGGAGCCTTATAAGGAATGTCAAAGGAGGAAAAGAAATCAAGTGTACGTTGATATGTAGATAGATTCTTATTATCTCTAGTTTTAAATTCATTAGTCCAGTGAGGTTGAAAGACTGTTCTCATTGGATGATTAGGGTTTCCAATGACTTTAGCTCCTAGTTTAAGTGAGTTATGCAAGTTTCTTAAATGCAAGGGTGGTTCACCACATTCATTCTGAAGAGCTACAGCGGCAGTTCCTTTAGCAGCGCCACAGCAAAGTTTCAGTGCTTCAGATTGAATAGATACTAATTTATTTAAGTGAGTTTTAGAGGCAGAAGCATAGGCTACATCTCCATACTCAATAACAGATCGAATTAAGGCTCTATATATATTGAGAAGTGCTTTTTTGAAGCGCCCCATTGTAAACCTGAAATTGCTCTCATTAAGTTCATACGCTTTTTGCATTTATTTATAATATATTCAATATGTGGTTTCCAAGATAACTTATTATCAAATATAACTCCAAGGAATTTAGCTGTTTTATCAATTTTGACAAGTTCGGTTCCAATTTTAATGCGAATTTTTGGCACATTACGTTTTTTAGTAAATAATACCCCTACTGTCTTACTACTTGATATTTTAAAACCATTTTCATGACACCATTTATCAATGGCATTTAAAGAATTTTGAATCTTTATTTCTAATTGTTTAATGATGCGATGTCCTGCATATATGGAGCTATCATCTGCGAACAATGTCATTTCAACACCATTATCCAAACCAGATGGAATGTCATTAATCATAATTAGAAAGAGTAAAGGAGAAATAATTGAACCTTGAGGTGTCCCATTTTCGAGTATAAATTTGTCAGATAGGGACGCTCCAACTTTAACCTGGAAAGTTCTATTAGATAGAAAATTTTGAAGCCAATTGTAAATATTTCCATTTATTCCCATATTTTGCAATTTTTTTAGTAGTGTAGGAATGTGTAACATGTCATATGCACGTTCAAAATCAATGAAAACAGCCAAAACAGAATCCTTATTTTTTAATTTTTTCAAAATACTGTCTTGCAATTTAAGAATCTGATCAATAGTGCTTTTATTCTTTCTAAATCCAGATTGGTTTTTTGACAATATTTGATTCTTTTCAAGAAACCATTGTAATCTATTAGTTATTAATTTTTCCATAATTTTGCAAATAGTAGAAGTTAATGAAATTGGCCTATAAGATTCAGGACTTGTTGCATTTTTATTTGGCTTTAGAATAGGCAAGATAATGGCATGATGCCAATCATCTGGTAATTGATTCTCTGTCCAAATTTGATTATATAATACCAAGAGAATCTTTAGGGCATTTTTATGTAAATGTTTAATAAATTCGTAAGGAATTTTGTCATCACCTGGAGATGTATTAATCTTAGAACTTCTAATAGCATCTTTTAATTCCTTAAATGAAAAATTTTCATTTAATGCTTCAATTTCAAAAGCTGGATAAGTTTTAGACGGAGTAGAATCATGGTTAATCATTTTGGTTTCTTTTATATAATCTAGAAATTTAGCATCATAATTTATGCTACTGCTAGTATTGGTATAAACTTGAGCTAACAAGGTTGCCTTTTCTACATTAGTTTCTGCAGTTTTATCATTACAAATTAATGTTGGCATGGAACTATATGGGGCAACTCCAGACATGCGTCTTGCCATACCCCACACTGTTCTCAGTTTCGTTTGATCTGTTAATTCAGAGCAATAATTCTCCCAACCAGCCTTGGCCTCTGTCTTCAAAGTTCTCTTAACAACTGCTTCTTGATGTTTATATTCTACAAAGTCTTTCAACTCTCGAGATTTTAAGGCCTTATTCCTAGCTTTGTTTCTTTCATATATTACTTCGGAACATTTATTATTCCAAAATGGTAGTGGTTTATATTTCCTTTTTTTGTTATTATTGTTTTGCAAATTTTTCCGAGAGTGTAAAGACTCGTTAGCTAATGATGTAAGAGATTCAACAATATTATTAAAAGTATCATTTATATTGTCATCCAATATACCATCAGTGATATAGTTCTGACTACTTTCCTTATAAATTTTCCAATCAGCTTTTTTTAAATTCCACATATGCATACTACTACTTGGTTCTATCAAATCTGGCGATTGAACGCGATTGGTGAATATATAGCTGAGAATGTAAGCGTTTTAAAGGTGTCTAACTGCAACGTGGATTTAATGTAGCGACATCTGATGGATGTCAGTTACGTTGAAGTCAACCTTACGATGCATAGTACCAGCTCATCCGAAGTCTGGCGGGTTCGAATCCACCTCAAAGTCGCCGCGTAGGGACCCTGGGCAAGTCCTTCACTCGCAATTGCTCATGCGCTTCGGCGTGAAACTCCGATTCAGCGTTCGCGCAGTAGTCGGGAGCACCTCTGAATGGGAAATCTGGTAGGGGCGCTATAACAAGTGTTCAAATACAATACAATACAATACAATACAATTGGATCCACAGTTTAACGGCAGCTTTTGACAACATAGGCCGTTGCCGCCGACAAAGATTAGTTTTTCGCATAATATTACAGCTCAATCTTGAACGCGATTGGTGAATATATAGCTGAGAATGTCTGCGTTTCAAAGGTGTCTAACTGCAACGTGGATTTAATGTAGCGACATCTGATGGAAGTCAGTTACGTTAAAGTCGACCTTATACGCTTCACACAATATATGAAAGTGTAGACCTAAGCTGGCGACTGGATCGAGCCACAGTTTATGACATCTTATGACAACAAAGGCTCCGTCACTGTTCGCTTTCTGACAGTGCCAGTCCCAAGCCTGGATAAAGGAGGAGGGCGACGCTAATGGTCTTTGTTACCACCCAGCTAGCTAGTCGTTAAACAGAAAAACCACCACCACGTCGACCGAAATAATTTTCAGATTCTCACCGTTCGTGACCCGTTATAATCTGGCGATATATAGAACGTATACCCTATTGGTAAATTATGTAGGTCTACATGAGAATGATGCGCTTAAAAAAGGGTCCGGAAGGGTGCCGTCGATTTTAGGCCTATGTAACACTGCTTAGTGCGATAGTATACATAGTGGTTAAAGCCCTGGACTGTCGCGTTCAACCCAGAAAGATCAGAGGTTCCAATCCCCGCAGCGGTGGAAATGTTTCCAGATTTCTGCCCCATCGCACTCACGCCCCCTGACCAACTCAGCTAAAATGAGTACACTGACGGTACACTGTCGCTGGGCAGATGAGACGGTGAGGGAGAGGTCTAGCCATCCGCCTTCATAACCATACGCCGAGGATACGAAAAAAATTAAGTAGCTCACACTTCATATCCCGTATCATCCACGCCTGCTTATCAGGCTAGCTAAAATAAGGGACTGACCATCTTCTTCCTCCTCTTCCTCTAATCCTCCTCCTCCTATTCTTCTTTACCCCTCCTCAGAACTTCTCGTCTTCTTCTTCGTCTCATCCTCCTCTTCTTCTCACCCTTCTTCTTGTTCCTATTCTCCTCATCCTACTCTTCTCCTCCTCCTCCTCTTCTCCTTCTTGTTCCTCTACTCCTCTTTATCCTCCTCCTCCTCATCTCCTCCTGCACCTTGTTTTTCTTCTCCTCTTTATCCTCTTCTTCTTCTCTTTCTTCCTCTCCTCCTCTTCCTGTTCTCTTCTTCTCCTCTTTCTTCTCTCTCCTCCTCTTCCTGTTCTCCTGTTCCTGTCTCCTCCTCCTCCTCCTCCTCCTCTTCATCTCCTCCTTCTTCCTGTTATTTTCCTCCTACTCCTCTTCTTCTCCATCTTCTTCTTCTCATTCTTCCTGTTCTTCTTCTCCTCATACTCCTCCTCATCTCCTTCGTGTCAATCTTTGTCTTCTTCTTCTGTTTCTTCTTTCTTCAGTTTCTTCTGTTTCTTCTTCTATCTCCTCCTCTTCTTCGAGCCCTGCTCCGTCTGCTTCATGGGGCCCGATAGCGCATTGGATAACATCTGGCATAGAGAGCGAGAGGTACCGAGTTCAAGCCCCCGTTGGGCGGATATGCTTTGTAGGCTGCTATTAGCGCCGTTGTATTGCAGGCTGTCTGTTAGAACTGTTATTAGTTAAGATTAAATTGCATAACATGTAAATGTACAGCGCAGTGCGTTTGTCAGGCGCTTAATAAAGAAAAAGATTATTATTATTACTATTTCCTCCTCCTCCTCCTCCTCCTCCTCCTCCTCCTCTTCTCCTTCTCCACCTACTCTCTCTTTCTTCTCCTCCCTTCTCCTCATCCTCCTCTTCTCCGCCAGCCCTGCTTAATGTTCAGCAACATCTTGCGAGCGCCTGTGTGATGTCTTATACGTGCACCTGGGTATCCGTTTGGATTGCATCAAACCGTTTATCGACATCATATGGCATCACAGGTCGTTTATGTCAATGGGAATAAATCTGTTAACATTTCTCATTCTCAGTTAATGGTAACAACGAGATGCTTATAAGGCATCTGAGGCTCTGAGCTCATCGATGGTCCTGGATCCACCTTTTCGCACCTGCTTTATTCTATGCACTGGCTTCCTAAAAACGTAAAACGCCACCAAAATAAATCCCACTGGCTTTTTAAACTCACAGTAAGGAAACAGCTATGTCAGTCACACTTTTCCGTTCAGAACCACACTGAACCTATAGCTGACATGGTCACCAGTTCTCTAACTTCCGACAAAGGGCACATAATTTCACCCTCCCCGATAAAGACTCGATGAACTTTATTCCTACAATGTTCTATAAAAACATGTACTAATTAACCCATCCATACGTAGCCATACTGTCAACTGTCTGATATTGTTCACGTATACAGCGTTTTGCCTGTTGTTTTATGAAATAAACGAATATACATACATAGTTTCCATCACCTGCCAGCCCAGTACATAATACAATACAATACAACTGTATTTGATATTGTCCTCATTCCAAACTTCAAAGTGCACACAAGACCATACAGCAGAACATTGATGGCACTGAGCTATTATCGGTGGCGGCGCCAGACATTTTTTGTAACCAGGGCAGTCATACAAGTAACCAGTGCAGGGGTGATTTATGGAGAGTCGCAAATTCTGAGCAGGGCAAAAATTCTGGCAGGGCAATGACCAGGGTAAAGGCTTTTTTACCAGGGCATTGGCACTGGCTTGCCCTGGTGTAGTGCCGCCACTGGCTATTATGAGTGAAAGACTTGTTCCATAAGGTCCTTACACAGCGACTACCTGAGTGGAGGCTCGAACCCATGCTCTCTGTGTTACAGGCCAAGCGCTCTGTCTATTCGACTACCGTGCCCCACACAAGTATATCACTTTCCGGGAACCGAACCCTCAACCTCTTGGTTGACAGTCCAGCACATTATCCACTTCACTAGTAAGCAAGCATCGTTCGATGGCGCTGAGCATATTGTGAGTGAAGGACTTGTTCAAGATACCTACACAGTAACTATCTCAGAGAAAAAGGCTCGAACCTGTAGGCCTACTCAATGCGTTAAAAGGCGAGTGCTTTAACCAACTAGTCACTGTGCCCCATGTGGTTATCGGGGCCTTTGATCCACCCTTGTCTGTTGTCACAATCCCACGTCCGAAATGTATAATGCCTATCGATCAACACAACTTCCAATCAGATCTTGTCATCTATAAATAGGCCTACGGCATCCACTTCGTCGTGGTTAAATCGAGCTATCGGTAACCGTTGCTATATGTACACCAGAGACCCATTACAACATGTTTCGTTATAAAACAAATTCTGATACAACACGCTTGGAAAATAGATTCCAAAATTAGCCCAGCCATAAAAAAATAAACACGTTATGAAATTACTGTCATTGTTAATTAGTAACTTCTAAGGCGCCGATGGCACACCAAAAGAGCTTCTCCTGCTCCTACTTTTTCTCCTCCCACCTTCTTCTCTTCTTCCCTCTTCCTCCTTCGCCTCCTTCTCCTTGTTCTCATCCTCCTCCTTCTCCTTATTTTCTTCTGCTCCTCCTTCCTCCACCATCCTCTTCTCCTGCTGCTTATATGTATCAATGGCTTTAAAAATCCTATTCGCATTTTCGCATTAACCGTGTTAACTATAACCGGGTTTTGCTTCACTAAATATAAACAGTCTCTGCTCAGAATCGCCTTAAATTCCGAGGCTGTCGTTACTCAATAAGACAATACCTCCACCATAATTAGTACACAAAAGGCACAAAAAAGAAATCTGCCACCTAAATATGGAACTGCTCGCTGGCAGCTTAGATTTACCGAGAGAACGTGGTTTCACGGATGTTATAATTATATATATGAGATTTGATTCATACAAACAAGAAAATGTTCGCTAATACGGATCGAAGGAATGTATGCCAAGAGTTTAACATCTTATGGCATCAATTAAACGACGTTGACGTCGATAGGAAAAATTCATTCAAAGAATTCTCACAGCAGTCAGTGAGAATGGCAATAGACTATACGTAAGCAATTTGCTAAAACTTACATCATGTGGATGTAAGTTAGGCCTATGTTGAAGTCAACCTTACAATTCATAGACAACTGTTAAGCGATTAGTTAATTGCTTTGCTGTTTAACGACAATGTGTCATAACAACGATGATTAGCGTCGCCCTCCTCCTTTGTCCAAGCTTGGGACTGGCACTGTCAGACGAACAGTGGTGGAGCTAAAAGCGATTGAACGCAACTGGGGAATACGTAGCTGAAATGACGCGTTTAAAAGGCGTCTAGCTGGAACTGTGGATTGTATGTAACACTTTTTGTGTTTAGCTACATCTTGTGGGTGTCATTTAGACCTACGTTGAAGTCAACCTTACAATTCATAGACAATTAGTATTGAATTGCGGAGGATCTAGCGATTGAACGCAACTGGAGAATATGTAGCTGAAAAAGACGCGTTTTAAAGGTGTCTAACTGGAACTGTGGGTCGTAAGAAACATATTTTATTGTTTAGCGACATCTTGCGGGTGCCAGTTGCGTCGATGTCAACCTTGCCTTTCACACGAGAAGGTAACAGATTTCGCGATTCGTAGTATCCAATGTTTAAATTGGCGTTTCCAAAAGTGTGTTGCGTGGAACCAAAGGGTTCCGTGAGAGGAAGATAAGGGTTCCGCGAGGCAATTGGATAAAAGAAAAGCTTGAATGGGTTGTTAGGCCTACATTATAAATCAGACTCCGACGTGAAGACAAGGGTTTGGGAAAATCTCATTTAAAATAATTAATAATCTAATTTTTATCGATTACAACTGTATATACCACGAAAACCGTTTAAAATACTATGCCAGAACAAGTTTGACTAATAGGTTGGGGCACAATCAAAACATTTCATATCAAAATGGTTCCGTAATCAAAAAAATATTCCGAAGCACTGGTTTAATGACATCTTTTGGCTGTCAGAGCCGTTGACGTCGACCTTACCTAACCAGCCTTTAGGCTTTCAAATTCAGCTGGTGACTGAACGACAGTGGTAGCCTAAATATGCAGATGAGAACGACCGCTTTTTATAGTAGCTGTCTACATGGGCGTATTTAGGGGGTGGTTTTACGGGTTCAAACACCCTCAAAGAAGTTTCCGGATTTTTTTTATATCCTTTAGATTCCTTTTGCATGCAAAATACACAAATCCATCACTTTTGCGACATTCTTCAATGGAAACCCCCAAATCTTAAACCCCTCCGAACTTTTTTCCTAGCTACGTTCATGGGTGTCTAACTGGAACTGTGTCTATAAACTTGAACTGTGTCTAATTGGAACTGTGTCTAATTGGAACTGTGGGATTTAGTGACCCGTCCTTAGCGCGCAGGACAAAAGCGCGCCGTCAATTGGGCGCTGCAAAAATATGCCCGTCAAATGCGCGCCGACGAAAGCGCGCAGCATAGACCAAACGACTGTACTACCCCTTTGAATGATGAACTTCAAAGCATTTCCAACATCTATGGATTAAATGTGTAAAAAATATTAATTGACACACACTAATAATGTGTGTGCCCCTAGACGACGCCAACTTAATATGCGGTTTGTCAACAAATAATTAGTAAATTAGCGTCTTATAATGAGGAGACATGATAATAGAAAAACTAATAGTCTCAACAACCTTTTCCATGGAGGAGACATCAAAGATCATTTTACGCGGTTAAGCGCTTTGATTAGGCGCGCTACGGAGGGGTGCGTATTTGCGCAGACTAAACTAAGACAGCTATAAATACCAAATGCACTGTGTAAAAATTGTGACAATCTTGTTTAACCATGGAGAAGACTGCGTCGCAGAAGGCACACGAGCATAATCATGACTGATGGATATATTATCCCCGTTGTTCGCGCTGTTGTCTTATTAATTACACATGAGTTTCTTCAGTTTTGTTTTTTACGTCTCGATCATGCGCGCTATTGTCGGTGCGCATTTGTTTTGCGCGCTTTTGGTGGTTCGCGCTTTTGTCCTGCGCACTAAGAACGGGGTGCCGTGGGATTTATGTAGCAGTATTACCGTTTAGCGACATCTTGTGGATGTCAGTTACGTTGAAGACGACCTTAAGGCTTACGCTCCATCGCACTTCAAACTATTGAACGCCACTGGACTTACTTAATACCGTTTATTTAACGACGCCGTCATATCGCTGGACAATACGGGTGAATATAGCTGACAGCGGCAGCGTTTTCAAAGTGTCTAACAGTTTAGGGTTTGGCGACATCGACTGGGTGTCAGTTACGTTGAACTCGACTATAAACATCACCACACTTCAAAGTACTAAACGCGACTGGTGAATAGGCTCTATAGATGAGAGTGGCAGTGTTTTAAAGGTGTCTAACTAAAACTGTCTACCGGTAAAAAAAATCCGGTAAAAAATCCGGAGCATATTTTACCGTGGTAAAAAAAATGGTAAAATATGGTTTAAAAATTATTAAAATGGCATCTGCTTAAAGTTTTATTTCTTTACACTTAAATATTAAATATTCTAACTACACTGTGTCCACGATAAAGTAGATCACTAGACTTTGAAAAATATCTTGGTCAATTGTAGTACTATAGGTACTAAATTTGGTGCACATGAACTTCAGTCTATTCTATCTAAACCCTGCAAATTTTATTACAATTGATGCAACGGTTACGAGATGATATACCCTTATGAAATTGGGTGGTTCAGGAACCAAGTTACCAACACGTAAAACGCATCGACAGATGCGTGCGCGGCTGATCATCCTGACTCAGCACCAGTTCTCCGACAGTATTGATATTTGTTTGCGTCCGTGGTTTTGTTTGCGTCCGTGGTTTTGTTTGCGTCTCGTGGTTTCCTTGCAACTGATCCGGTTGTGGCAATCTTTTTAACAGCTTGCTGACACCAGCTATAGGGACCAATTTTTCATTGGAAATTCTGTAATGAGTCTCCTACGCCATACCCCTTCGTCTCTCTCAACTCCTTGATTAAAATCTTGTCCTCTGCACTGAAAACCATTTCTTTACAACCAAGTACTGTTACGTAAAACAGGTCTCGTAGTGTAATTGTTTCCGAAAATGACGCTTATAAACAACAGCCTATCCCTGCGGTAGCCAGAAAAATGACGCAATTCTATGCGTTTTACGTGTTGGTAACTTGGTTCCTAAACCCCCAATTTGATAAGGATATATACTCGTAACCGTTGCATCAATTGTGATAAAATTTGTAGGGTATACATAGAATAGACTGAAGTTCATGTGTTAACCAAATTTAATACCTATAATAGTACAATTGACCAAGATATTTAACAAAGTCTAGTGATCTACTTTATCGTGGACACAGTGTATTACTACCAACATTCACTTAAGGTTTTCCATGTCAGCTTCATTCACCAGATTCTAGCGGTGGTCACTAGCTTGGTGTTGCACAGATAGGCCATGCAAATTGCTTTGTAAAAGGCTTTTTTTCTTTCTGTCCATGGGCTCATCACCCGTTGGTGCTGATCGTTAGTGTCATTATCTTTCTCCACTCATTTTTATCCTGTGCCACCAGACTCGGCCTTCGCACAATCAGTTTGCACCAATTGCTGACATCACCAGAATCCGGCACACTATTTCTATCATTTATGTGCTGTCGATCATTCCGCACACGATCCATTTAATTAAAATTATAAACGAAATGTAGCCTATATCTGTCTTTCTGTAAGCCAGAAGCTGTCGAGTACCACAACAGTGACTTGATGAGCATATCTTGTTTCATTGCACTGGATGCTTTCAGAAAAGCTGTGGCGGCTGCCTGTCTTCACAAGCCCATCTTCATTCAGGACTTCAGGCCATCCTTACCCACGCAGAAGATCTCCCGTGGTGTTCCACAAAGCATTTATTAAATAACTGTCAGCCAACTGGGAATTTTTGGCATACCAGAATATTCGAAACACCAATATTTTTATAGGTGTCTAACTGGAACGGGGGAGGGGTAAGGAATAATATTTAGTGTTTGGCGACATTTTGCAGATGTCAGTTAGGCCTACGTTGAACTTGACCATAGAACGAGGATGATCTAGCGATTGAACGCGACATCTACTTACATAGCAGAGAATGGCAACGTTTAAAAGGTGTCTACCTGGAACGGAGGGGTGTTATGTAGTAGTTTAGTGTTCAGCGACATCTTACGGATGTCAGTTGTGTCGATTTCGACCACAGAATGTATAGACTCTATTTTTATAATCTTCGCTTATCAATTCAAACTGACATGAACGCAATATGATTAGGCCTACAAGTCATAGTATGAACCATCTCTTACATTATGTTATGAACGGATGATCACAAGTTATTAAAGGGGTCGAATGGCAGCCATGCAAAGCGCCCATCTGTCCTACTGCTCCTTTTGCCAACGCCATGATGATGACGAAACCGACAATTACCACAGCGCCGTAATATAGTAGGCCTACATGCTGTTATAAGGGCGCTGTAACAAATCAAATCTCGCAGATGAAAGGCTGAGTCGACCTTTGGGAGGGTAGCGAGAATCGATCCTGCGTCCATGCTGATTATCTGGTCTTCGTGCGGGAGTGTTAACCATTCAACTAAATCCCTCCTTCTTCTTCCCTCTGCCTCGCCCCAGAGTGGCCTCGACCCTATCTTTCCTGCAGTTGTTAAACGGAAATCTAGCGATTGACTGTTACTAATTTGTTAGTTGTTGTTTAACGACACTGTGTCATAACAAAGATGATTGCATCTCGAAGCGTAGCCTACAATTGATTATGAAAAGGATCTATATCTGGAAAATGATCTAAGGATTCAGGATGGATCCTCAGTTTAACGGCAGCTTATGACAACATAGGCCGTTGCCGCCGACAAAGATTAGTTTTGGCATATTACAGCTCAAACCATCATCGATTCAACCCCTGATTTGTGAATATGTAGCTAAGAATGGCGGCGTTTAAAAGGTGTCTAACTGCAAGCGTGGATTTTATGTAGCAGTACCGGTATTTACAGTTTAATGGCAGCTCATGGCAACAAAGGCCGTTGACGTCGACAGATATTATTTTGAAACGATCTCACCGTCCGCGTGGCCAGGGGCTTCTATCCCTATACAGGGCGGGCGCAAGTTGAGCCCAGTGAAAAACAGGGGGGAAGTGTTTCTTTTCAAATTTTATCACACTTTCTACAAGTTACAGAATCTTCACTCACAGTCCTGTGAAAGACCCACTTTTCTTGCATAAATTAGTGTGAACTGGTGACCAGTGATGTGCAAAACTTAACGAAAATGTTGAAAACCATTCGTTAAACTTAATTTTTTTAGTTAAAGATGAAGTTTAACTAGAGAAAGGTAGTTTAGTTAAAACCAAAATTTTACATTTTTTTTAGTTTTTAGCCTAACTAAAAAGTTTAACTAAAATAAATCAGTAACTACATATGCAACTATCTTCTCTTGAGTAACAATTACTGGTTTTATTACTCAAGTCAAGTCAAGTGCAATGCATTGCATGATGCTTCATCTTTTGCATTGGCAACTGTCTTCATTATTTTCTGATAGAACTGTAGTAGGACTATTAGTCTAGTAAGGTATCCAGAATTTCCCCCTGGGCATTTTCACCCCGGACATTCCCCCCCCCCCAAAGTTGGACTGATGAAAATAATTCTTTGCTTTAACAGAAGTTGGATTGACGAAAGAAATTTTTTCCTTAATAGAAGCTGGATTTATGAAAGAAATTCTATGTTTAAAAAGAAATTAGATTGATGAAAGAAATTCTTTGCTTAAACAGAAGTTGGATTGATGAAAGAAGGTCTTTGCTTCAATAGAAGTGGATTAATGACAGTTATCATGGACAATGGTAGATCTTCTTAGCAAACTGTACTTAATGTGCTATTGAGTTCTCGCAATTAATCGTGCGACATTATCGTCTGCATGAATTTGTTGCATTTCAGCGATTGCAAAATACTACGAGATTTTAATCTACTTAATTCACTCCCGTTGACTTGTATGCTTAAACATTGAACAACATTATGCCTACCAGTAATCCTCCATTTTAGGTGCTTTAATTATTTTCATTGGTATCCATTGTATATGGTGAATTTAAAATTTAACCTGGATTGATGAAAATAATTGTTTGCCTAAATGGAAGCTACCTGGAATGATGAAAGAAATCTTAGCATAAATAGAAGTTGATAATTATTTGCACAGACGAAACCTATGAATTACAGACATATTTATCTAATCAGAAATTAGCTAAAACTCACGTCAGCAATATGGAATCTGGGAGAGGAGAGGCCAGGCCCGGGAGGGGAGGAAGTGGAGGGGAGGAAGTGGAGGGATTGAGCCCGGTTGCTTAGGGGGGATAGAAGCCACGGCGCGTGGCATCAGAGCCGTAAAACTGTTTCGACATGTGGTTAGAGAAACTGCCTCTTCAAAAAGTGTGTATACTTCCCTTAAGAAACTTATATAACAGCACTGCGTAGGAATCGTAATTATTTCCACCTCTTGCCAGCCCAGTACATAGTACAATACAACTGAATTTGATATCGTCCTCCTTCCAAAACTCAAAAGTCACATAAAATATTATAGCCACACACGACCATACAACAGAATATTGATGTCACTGAGCCATTGTGAGTGAAGGACTTGCTCAAGGTCCTTACACAGTAACTGCCACAGTGGATGCTCAACACACAGCCTACTCTCCACGTTACAATTAAGGCCAAGCGCTCTATCAAATCGGCCACCGTGCCCCACACAGACATATGACCGACCAGGAACTGAACCCTTAACCTCTCGGTTAAAAGTCCAGCACACCAACCACTTCACTAGTAAGCAAGCATCGTTCGATGGCGCTGAACAATTGCGACTAAAGGAATTTCTCAAGGTCCCTATACAGTAACCGTCTCAGACGAGGAGGCTTGAACCCGGTAGTGTATGCGTTAAAAGGCGAGCACTCTAACCAATCAGCTACTGTGCCCCATGTGGATATCGGGGCCTTTGATTCACCCTTGTCAGAATCACACGTCCGAAATGTATAATGCCTATCGATCAACACAACTTCCAATCAATTCTTATTTAGGTTATATCTATAAATATGGCATCCACTTCGTCGTGGTTAAACAGAGATATCGGTAAGCGTTCATATATGTTCACCAGAGAAACATAACAAAACGTTTCGTTATAAACAATTCCGATACAGCACGCTACGCTTGGAAAATAGATTCCAAAATTAGCCCAGCCATAAAAAAATAAACACGTTATGAAATTATTGTCATTGTTAATTAGTAACTTCTAAGGCAACGATGGCGCACCAAAAGAGCTTCTTCTGCTCCTTCTTTTTCTCCTAAAGCCTTCTTCTCTTCCTCCTCCTCCTCCTTCTCCTCCTTATTTTCTTCTGCTCCTCCTTCCTCCTCCATCTTCTTCTTCTGCTGCTCATAATAATTATGTAGGCCCTACCAATGGCTCTAAAATCCTATTCGCATTTTCGCATTAACCGTGTTAACTATAACTGGGTTTTTGCTGTACTAAAATATAAACAGTCTCTGCTCAGACTCGCCTTAAACTCCGAGGATGTCGTAACTCAATAAGACAATACCTCTGCCATATTAGTACACAAAAGGCACATAAAAAGAAATAGCCACCTAAAATGAATATGGATTTGCTCGCTGGCAGCTTAGATTTACCAAGAGAACGTGGTTTCACGGATGTTATAATTATATATTTGAGATTTGATTCCTACAAACAAGAAAATGTTCGCTAATACGGATCGAAGGAACGTATGCCAAGAGGTTAACATCTTACGGCATCAAATGGCGTTGACGTCGATAGGAAAATTGTTTAGAAGAGTTCTTACAGCAGACAGTGAGAAAGCCATTAGACTACGTAAGCAATATGCTAAAACTTACATCATGTGGATGTAAGTTAGGCCTATGTTGAAATCAACTTTCCGATTCATAGACAATTGTGAAGCGATTAGTTAATTGCTGTTTAAGACAATTTGTCATAACAAAGATGATTACCGTCGCCCTCCTCCTTTGTCCAGGCTTGAGACTGGCACTGTCAGAATAATTATGAACAGTGGCGAAGTTAAAAGAGATTGAACGCAACTGGGGAATACGTAACTGAAATGACGCGTTTAAAAGTCGTCTAGCTGGAACTGTGGATTGTATGTAACACTTTTTGTGTTTAGCTACATCTTGTGAATGTCAGTTAGACCTACGTTGAAGTCGACCTTACAATTCATAGACAATTAGTATTGAATTGCGGAGGATTTGGCGTTTGAACGCAACTGGAGAATATGTAGCTGAAAACGACGCGCTTTAAAGGTGTCTAACTGAAACTGTGGGTTGTAAGAAACATATTTTAGTGTTTAGCGACATCTTGCGGGTGCCAGTTGCGTCGACGTCAACCTTACCTTTCGTATGAGAAGGTAACGCCTCTGAGTCGAGAAGGGGCGCTATAGGCCAGGGATGGGCAAATTACACAGTGAAATGTAATTGAATTACAAATTACAAATTACTTGGGAAAATGTAATTGAATTACAAATTACAAATTACTTTAGAAATTTTTGGGAAATTACAAATTACAAATTACGTAATTTCAATTACATCAAATTACAAAGTACATGCATAGTTGGGATCAAGAAATTCAGTCAGGAAACACATGCTTTATTTCCACTGTTCATTTATATTGGAGTGTTTGAAACTGTTTATTTAATATTCTCTAAGAAGTATACAACTGTTCGAAGAGGTTATCCGATAATTGGCATCTGTTTGACCTTACAATCATATGCTTGCAAAACTATAATGAGTTTGCGTACCAGCTCTGATGAAGAAAGTGCAGAATTAAATTGTATAAATAATATCTTTAATTGCAGATGTCTGGTCTACTAAACACAGAAGTTAGGCCTACATGGGAGTAACATGTCACTGGATCGATGCATGTGCATTTGAGTGACGCTCAGTTGCCTTAGCATGCAGACGTTTTGTTGGATCACACACGTGTGATGGAGTAGCGCAACTCATCTATGTAATACATTATGATCTCGGTCTGACACATGACAAAATTGTTGCTACTACTTCTGACAATGGCTCCAATTTTGTTAAAGCATTCAGAGTTCAGTGTTACTATTTTTCATTCCAGAAATACTATAGTGAAGGTGATCAAGATAAGGATCGAAAAGATGCTTTCAAAACTGGTCTGGTTGTGGAGTCTCTGGTTCTAGTTTTTCAAAGTAATTTGATTTTACGGATGTAATTTGAAATTACAAATTACATGAAAAAAATGTAATTCAATTACAAATTACAAATTACATTGATCCAGAGCAACAAATTACAAATTACCAATTACAATTGTAATTCAAATTACGTAATTTCAATTACACCAATTAAATTACTGCCCATCCCTGCTATAGGCCTATATCAAGAAATGGGTTGTTAGGCCTACATTCTAAATCTGACTCCGAGGTGAAGACGAGTTTGGGAAAATTCCATTTAAAATAATTTCTAATCAAATTTTTATCGATTATACCCCAAAACCGTTTAAAATACTAGGCACCTATGCCAGAACAAGTTTTGTTTACAGGTTGGGGTACAATCAAAACATTTCATATCAAAATGGTTCCATAGTGAAAAAATATTGAGAAGCACTGGACTAACGACAATCTTATATGTCTGTCAGAGCCGTTGACGTCGACCTTACCTAACCAGCCTTTAAGCTTTCAAAATCAGCTGGTGACTGAACGAAAGTGGTAAATAATTATGTAGGTAAGAATGACTTTTGACATAGGGTGTGTAATTGCAATCGACGATTTTATGTTGCAGTATTTATTGTTAGCGACATCTTGCCAATGTCAGATATCAAAATCCCATAGCGCATTGGATAACACACGGGCATAGAGAGCGAGACGTACCGAGTTCGATACCCGTAGGCGGACATGCTTTGTAAGCTGCTATTAGCGCCGTGTATTGCAGGCTGTCTGTTCTGCTAGTAGTTAAGTAAGTAAGTAAGTAAGTAAGTAAGATTTATGTCTTCTGTCATTTGTGTTCTTGTGAATTGTTTAATTGTCATAACATGTAAATGTACAGCGCAGTGCGTTTGTCAGGCGCTTCATTAAAGAAAAGATATTATTATTATTATTACAGTTACGTTGCAGTCGACCTTATGCATCATCGCATTCGGTAATGGAAATCAACCGACGATTGAAAGTGACTGGTGAATACATTATACTTATAGCTGAGAATCGAGGCGTTTTAAAGGTGTCTAACTGGAGCGAGGTGGACAGGCTCAGCAAGAACCCTGAAAAAGCTGGCAAACGTGGACGGCATCGCTGCCTTTGATACCACAAGTGGATATCAGAGCCAGTCCTAAGCCTGGAACTCTCTTTAAGGGAGAAGCGCGAAGGTCGAACGGATGGGTGCAGATACTCCGTTCGTAAAGAAAAAATACGAATGAAATCCAATGCAAGCATTGGACTCCAAACGGGCCTCGGCCCATGGATCCGATGCAAGCGTTGGACACCTACGGGCCTTCGGCCCATGGATCCTGATGATGATGATGATAAACTGGAGCTATGGGCTTTGTGTAGCAATTGTTAGTGTTTAGCATCTTATAATAGATGTCTGTTGCATCGACGTCCACCCTATCTTTCCTACTGAAACATGCCTACGATCTATTATTATATTCGTTTTATTGGTAACAAAACTGATAGACACACCGCTATCAGGTACATTGCAATTTAACAAAAGTTACGAATGAATGCTAAGCAAGATTGTATCATATAACGAGTAGCCAATGTTAGAGCGACAATAAGGCAACAAATTGTTATCAACTATTGCCTGATGAATTGTTAAGTTAATTGAGAGAGTAATGTGGGATGAGATTTATGAGCATTAGTGGTCAGAGGATGGCTTTTTAAACAGGACTCGTGAGACTAGCGTTTGAAAGCGTCTGGTAAATATGTGCCTGAGAATAACGCGTTAAAAAGGTGTCAAAAGGGTTTCATGTAACACTGCTTAGTGCGATAGTATACACAGTGGTTAGCGTGCTGGACTTCCAACTGAGAAAGATCGGAGGTTCCAATCCCCGCCAGGGCAAAAATGTGCTGAGATTTCTGGTCCGCTCGCGCCCCAAGCCAACTCAGATATAGGCCTAGTGAGTACACTGACAGTATACTGTCGGTGGGAAGATACTAATAATAAATTAATAATCTTCGTTTAATTTCAAACTGACACAATGCAGGATGATTACAAAATCAGTATGAACGATCATAAGTTATTACAGGAGTCGAATTTAACTGTATACGACGACAGCCATGCAAGGCGCCCATCACGTCCTACATCTCATTTTTACGAACGCGCCATCTCGCGAATGATAGGCTGAGTGGACCTTTGGGAGGGTTCGGGAAGCGATCCCGCTACCTACTGCTCTTCACGCCACTGATGTTACCACTATACTATGGACTCCCCTCTTTAAGATGGCGAGGAAGAGAGCTGGCCATCAACCATGCCCCACACAGGTATATCACCTTCCGGGAACTGAACCCTCAACGCTTGTCTGACAGTCCAGCAAACTAACCACTCCACTAGTAAGCAAGCATCGTTCGATGGCGCTGAGCAATTGTGAGTAAAGGACTTTCTCAAGGTCCTATACACAGTAGCCGTTCCGTGGGAGGAGGCTTGAACCCGTACTCTCAGCGTTAAAAGGCCAGCGCTCTAGCCAATCAGCTACTGTGCCCCCAAGTGGCTATCGGGGCCTTTGATCCACCCTTGTCAGAATCCCACGTCCGAAATGTATAATGCCTATAGTTTGCCTACCGATCAACACAATTTCCAATCAAATCGTGTCATCTATAAATAGGGCATCCACTTCGTCGCGGTTAAATCGAGCAATCGACAAGCGTTGATATATGTACACCAGAGACCCATTACAACACGTTTCGTTGTAAAACTGATTCTGATAAAAGACACTTGGAAAATGGATCGCAAAATTAGCCCAGCCATAGGAAATAAACGTTATGACATTACTGTCCTTATTAACTTCTAATCTATAGTCCAATGACTTCTATAGTACAGTGATCGGTGAGGGGTTTAGGTGAGTGGTTAACACTCCGGCAAGAAGAGCAGAGAATCCGCATGGACGCAGGATCTATTCCGGATATCCTCCCAAAGGGTCGACTCAGCCTTTCATTCGCCAGATTTGAGTTTTATACAGCGCCCTTGTAACGGCATGTGCTGCGTTACGGCGCTGTAGAAATTGTCAGAAAGTGTCGGTTTCATCATTGTGAAAAGGAATCCATCAAAAAAGCTCCAGCACTATACCCTGGTCCCTGCGATCTCAAGCGCACGACCATTGTGTACCTCTTGCAGATAAGCTACAGCCCAAGACGTATAATTGTTAGAATGTTGTACTCATATTGACAGTTGATTGTTATTAAGACATATATAAACCAGAGTGCGGATATGCAATTGGATTAATAAAGAATATACTTACTTACATACTTACCATGCCGTTAACTAAATGAGCAGAATGACAGATGGGCTGCCAAACAGTTAAATTCCACTCCTGTAACAACTTGTGATCATCCGTTCATACCATAACGTAAGAAATGGTTCATACTATGTAATCACACTGCGTTCACGTCAGTTTGAATCAATAAAAGAATATTGTAAAAAAATAGTCTATACACTCTGATGTCGCTAAACACTAGTACGGCTATGTAAATAAACCCCACAGTTCTATTTAGACACCTTTATAACGCTGCCATTTTCAGCTATATATTCGCCAGTCGCGTTCAATCGCCAGATGCGAGACAAAGACATATTAATATAGATTCCTTGGATATGAGCTCTTCATTAAATTTTGCTGAAGCGTAAGGTCGACTTCAACGTAACTGACATCCACAAGATGTCGCTAAACACTAATACAGTTATTTAAACTCACAGATTCCAGTTAGACACCCTCCGTAAAAAACAGTCATTCTCATCTACATATTTACCGTTGGCGTTCAGTCACCAGCTGAATTTGAAAGCTTAAAGGCTGGCAAGGTCGATATCAACGGCCCTGGCAGACTTACGATGTTGAACCACAGTATAAATAATTATACAGTACGTCGACTCTCGGCCTCTGCTGCAGTCAGAATGTGTGACTGATTAGAAAGTGAGTTAGCTCCGCCCACTGTCAAACAGCTCACTTTCAAAATGGCGTCACAAGATAATTAACCTAGTCAACAGGCAGCGGTGATTTGAAAGTTAGTTAGCTCCGCCCACTGTCAAACAGCTAGTTAGCTCCGCCCACTGTCAAACAGCTCACTTTTAAAATGGCGTCACCAGAAAACCTAGTCAACAGGCAGCGGCCGGAGTCGACATACTGTATGATTATTTATACTGTGGTTGAACTAGCGATTCCCAATTTCTTTGACGACGGAATCCTTTCGATCTGAATTTTTTTAATGTAGGCTACCCCGACCTATAAAAAAGCTGGTTCTGGCACAGTATTTTAAACTGTTTTGGTATATAAACTTGTAATCGATAAAAATTAGATTATAAATTATTTAAAATGAAATTTTCCCACGGAACCCCTGTTTTCATCTCGGAGTCTGAATTTTAATGTAACAATATAATCAAACAACACACATCAGTTGCCTTGTCTTCGGAGTCTTCCCCTCACAGAACTCTAGGGCTCCGCGGTTTTTGTGTGGATAGTATTTTGATATATAGCCATTGGTGAGTATGGGCAGCGGAAGAAGAAGATAGAGGAGTTAGAAAGAGGATCAGGAGGAGGAAGGTGGAGGAGCAGAAGAAGAAACAGGAGGAGGATGAGAAGGAGACGGAAGGAACAAGGAGGAGGAGAAGAATAAGGAACAGGAGGAGGAGGAAGAAGATGGGTGGGAGGAGAAAAAGGAGCAGGAGAAGCTGCTCATACATGTATGCACCAATGGCTGTAAAAAATCTTATTCATACAGTAACCAAATTTTTGCAGTAACTGTGTTAACTATAACCAGGTTTTTGCTGTACCAAATATAAACAGTCTCTGCTCAGACTCTCCTTAAACTAGGAGGCTCTCGTAACTCACCGAGACCACACCTGTGCCACCTTAGTACACAGAAGGCAGATAGAAAGAAATAGCCACCTACATATGGCTGTAGCCTACTCATGTCAATATCCTGAAGAGCAGTCCAGTAGGACACGGGGCCAACCCATGGTGGATAACACGTCTTGTAATTGATGTGGCTTCAAAGAACAGCGTTATAACAAGTTTCCAGTAGTCATTTATGTACAGCCCTTTTCAGAACCTCTCTAACCCTTGTTGATAGTCAGTCCTTTCAAATCCACGAAGAAGAATAGCAGCCCTTAGTGCCCCTTATTTAAGCCAGCCCCAATAAACAGTTATTCGTATGAAATATTAGTGATTTAATTTTCCTTAGCTTCGGCATACAAGGGTGGGTGGAAAACCCTCTCCCTTGCAGCCTCATCCATCTTGCTCATGCGCTTTCGCTTTCGGCATCCTGGCCCACCACTTGCTGGAAAATACTGCCAATGGCGGGGTGAATGGCTCACCATTATAAAAGGTTTGACACCTGTTTTAAATTCATAAATACCTATTCCATAATTTAAATTTTGTCAACACTTTTGGCTGAACATATATTTGGGGCCTACTAACAATTTTGGCATCAGGCCTACAAAATGTTAATCCGGCCATGCCACCTGTGACCAGCATACTCATTATAGCAGTGTTCCCTAGGAGGCACAAGTGCAGACAAATTTCTGCCCTGGCGGAGATTTGAACCGCCAACATCTTGGTTGACAGTCCAGTAGACTATAACCACTAGACTAGAAGATGCTAGAGAAGCTTTGTCTTTATTTGTACAGAACTCACCACAATGCGCCAGACTTTCAGGCCCACCTTCTCACCAACTCCCTGCCACGCTGGCTCCTTCAAGGCAGACTCCTCTACAGACAAACAAACAAATACATACAGACACACAAACACAAATAGACAGATAGACAAATACATACAGGCAGACAGACAGACAAATACTTGCAGACAAACAAAGAAATACATGCAGCAATAGAAGATAACAGATTCACAGATTCATTCATTAATAAAAGAAAGAAATTCATTTGTCAATAAAAGAAAATAAATTGCTTCATAAATAACAGAAACAAACGAATCCATTAATTTATAAATGAAAGAAAAAACTTCATTTAGTAAAAAGAAGAAAATAAATAGATTCTTTGTTAAATAAGAAAAGAAATAAAATACAGCCCGTAAAAACAAAGTTTTTACTATATCCATCTAGTATCCTATAACGTGTACTCTGAAAATAGTCCGCATTCATTTTACAACATAGCACGCTTAACGAGGCAGCGCGCCCATTATTGTTGCAGCCAATCACAACGCTGGCCAATCACAACGCTCCGTATCGGAAAAGGGGATTCCCCGATTCGAAAAGTTGAGTCCCCGATTCTATAAGCTAGCCTTTTTTGGGGAGCTGAAATTTTGATAGAATGAAGTGTGTGCGAGGGCGAGTCTATCTGCCAAGTTTCACGACGATTGAATGATTGTAAGTGATCGAACTAGTCGTCGCAAGATTTGACTTTTTAGCCTGTGGCTCAATCAAACATTCAAACATTCAAGATTCCCGCAAGTTAAACTAGATGGATAATAAATTCGTTCATAAATAAGAGAAAATGAATTCATTTAGTAAAAGAAAATAAACAGATTCATTCTTGAAAAAAAAATTCGTTCATAAATAAGAGAAAATGGATTCACTCAGTAATAAAAGCAAATATAAATAAATTCGTCAATAAAAGAAAATAACTTTACTCATTCACAAATAAAAGAGAATAAATTTTACAATCATTAGAAAAGAAAATAACTAAACTCATTCACTGGAGGAAGAAAATAAACAAATTCATTCATAAATTAAATATTATTCATTCACTAACGCAATAAATAAATTTATTTATGGTCTGATAACTAAATAATGGTCGTCTACATGTAGGTAGTCATGGTGTTTTGCAACTTCCTGGATGCCTATTTATTTATGAGACAGGGAAGCCGATTGGACAGAGCGCTAAGCCGGAAACACAGAGAGTGTGGGTTCGATCCTCCTTCCCTAAGACCGTTACTATGTAGGGACCTTGAGCAAGTCCTTCACTTACATTTGCTCAGTACCATCAATGTTCTGTCATATAATATACACTTTTGAACTTCAGAAGAAGGGCAGTATCAAATCGAGTCATATTGTATTGTATTGATATAGTTGCATCAAATCAAGTTCTTTTGCATTGTATTGTATTGATATAGCTGCATCAAATCGAGTTGTATTGCATTGTATTGTATTGATATAGTTGCATCAAAGCGAGTTGTATTGTATTGATATAGATGCATCAAGTTGTATTGTATTATATTGATATGGTTGCATCAAACCGAGTTGTATTGTATTGTACCGGTATTGATATAACTGCATCAAACCGAGTTGTATTGATATAGTTGCATCAAATCGAGTTCTACTGCATTGTATTGATATAACTGTATTGTATCAAATCAAGTTCTATTCTATTGATATAGTAGTATTGCATCAAATAGAGTTGTATTGCATTGATATACAAGTATTGTATCAAATACAGTTGCATTTGTATTTCTGTATTTGTTTGTATATAGCTCCTTTCAAATGCACCAAGTGTTTACCTGATGAAGCAATAACCTAGAGATGATATTGGTGGCTACAGGTCACAGCTGAGGTGCTTAACAGCCAGACAACGCATGTATAGAAATGTTCCAACCACATTAATGTTGACTGTTAGCAGACATTACACTTACGAACAGGAACATTATGTGGAGGAACATTTACGAGCAGGAACATTACGAGGAGGAACATTTACGAGCAGGAACATTACGAGGAGGAACATTTACGAGCAGGAACATTACGAGGAGGAACATTTACGAGCAGGAACATTACGAGGAGGAACATTTACGAGCAGGAACATTATGAGGAGGAACATTTACGAGCAGGAACATTACGAGGAGGAACATTTATGAGCAGGAACATTATGGGCAGGAACATTATGAGCAGGAACATTACGAGGAGGAACATTTACGAGCAGGAACATTATGAGGAGGAACATTACGAGGAGGAACATTTATGAGCAAGAACATTACGGGCAGGAACATTTACGAGCAGGAACATTATGAGGAGGAACATTTGCGAGCAGGAACATTACGGGCAGGAACATTTTAGCGAAAAGTTCTTTTCTTACTCTTAACGGATTTGTCGAGAGCAGAGCCGAACATAGCCAAGTTGGAATCCTTCCAGTCGTAACGCTTTGCCTTCACAAGACCTGGAACAGACACTCAATCAGTTAGAAACAACAAACAGACATACACATAAATGCAGACAGACACCAACAGACAGAATGACACAGACAGAAAGATATATGTACATATGTATGTAAGTGTGTGTATATGTATGCATGCTTGAATGTATGTATATGTTTGCATGTGTGTACTGTGTATGTATGCATATATGTATGTATGTATGCATGTAAGTATGTATATATGTATGTATCTATGTATGTACCTATGTATGTATAAAGACACTTAAAAAAGCTTTTTTCATGTAGCTTACGTATACCTGATCTAACAAGTGTAGTGAAAGGCAGTTTGCAAAATGCTTGCGGCACAGAGTCAAATGCAACAGTATGTACACATAGACGCAGAAACACACAAACATACACAGTGGCACACTGACAGAAATATGCACAGCAAAAAATACAAGCAGGAAGACACAGGAAGATGCACAAATGGAGACAGACATAGGCAGACAAACACAAGAAGTAAGACAAAGACAAACAAGCAAAAAGGTACAGGCAGACAGACAAAAACACAGGCAGGCACACACAGACAGACAAACACCAGGAGAAAGACACAGGCAGGAAGTCACAGGCAGACTAAAACAGGCAGGCAGACACAGACAAAAGCAGAAAGACACTGGCAGACAATCACACACACACACACACACACACACACCCACAGACAAGCAGAGAGACATAAATAGACTGAAACAGGCAGGCAGACACACACGAGACAAACCAGAAGAACGACACAGGCAGACTTAAGCAGGCAAGCAGAGAGAGACACAAGCAGAAAGACACAGGCAGACTAAAACAGGCAGAAAGACACCCACAGACAGACTAAAACAGGCAGAGAGAGAGAGAGAGAGAGAAAGAGAGAGAGAGAGAGAGAGAGAGAGAGAGAGAGAGAGAGAGAGAGAGAGACAGACAGAGAGACAGACACAGACAGACACAGACAGACAGAGACAGAGACAGAGACAGGGAAACAGAGAGAGGCTAAGATGTGCAGACTGCAGTGGTTAATCATAGATTGACAGGTACACAGTATATCTGAGAAGGCAGCTTCAACCACCAAAACAAACGTTGTGTGATCATCCGTGATATATGCTCCATACCTCATACCAGGTCAGATTTATACCACTGACATGGAGACAGACTGACTGGCATTCCGAAGGGAATTGATTGGGGGGGGATCAGAAGCTTCAGATCCCCTCCCTCCTCTCCCGAAAAAAATACCCAGGTGAGGTTTCTTTAATAAGCTCCGAGAAACCCAGACATACAAACCACGATCCTATTTCTAAGCAATCACAAAAACTGATTATGTATGTATGCCTGTATGCATGTACCTTTGCATATATGTATGTGTATGTGCATATAAATATGTATGTGCACATATATATATACTACTATACATACATACAAGCCTGCACTCGTATGCATACTTGTATGTGCGTTTGCATATATGCATGCATACATACAAATAACCATACATGCATAGGGACCAATGTCCCTATGTATGCATGCATGTATGCATATATGCTTGTATGCATATGTATATGTAGGTACATATGTATGCACATTACATGAACGTGTAGAGTGCATGCATGTATCTGTGATGCGTGCATATTAGAATCAACACACCTGACATCGACAGTAAGTTTCATGTTTCCTCATGTGGCATACATACACATGTGCATACATGTATATACAAATATACGCACATACAAGCACACACAAGCATACACATACAAGATACATGCATACAAGCATATGCACATACAAGCACACACACACACATACAGGCATACACATACAAGCACACACACATACAAGCATATAAACATACAAGCATACACGCATACACACATACAAGCATACACACATACAAGCATAAACACATACAAGCATAAACACATACAAGCATACATGCATATATATGCTTTTAAGTGTGTATGTCTGCATGTGTGCATGCTTGTATGTAAGCATATGTCAGTACATGTATATACAAGTACATGAATACATGCATTATATACATGTATATATACACATCAAACTATCTAAACACCTGTTGTGAGGTACGTCAGAATCAAGTGCAACCTCATGTACTAGCAAAGGAGATTGTTCCAGAAGAACAATCAAACACAAGCCAAGGCATTTTATCATCGGCTCAAGTCAATACGGACTATACGCGCGGCCCCTGCACATCACCGCCGGCAGCAGAACGCAATCACAGACGTAACTGTTCGTAAATATGAATCCACTGGGCAAGACTCTCAGCTTAACTGCAGTCGTATGCCAGGCTTTTCCAGAAACTGGTCTACCCACGCTTTATCCGCTCTCTCTCTCCCTCCACCTCTGGAGCCTGCATCATGTGAACTGAGGCAGCGATAACATTCGATATTCGGTATAAATGGAAGCCAGACGGCGTCTGCAGTTTTGGTCTAGCCGAGCGAGTAACATTAGTTACTGTAGGCCTACGTTAAAACAAAGAGCAACAACCACTGCTGAGAGAAGACTGCGTTGGCCGACTTGCCACGCACAGATTTGATTTCTTGGAAAACATAGATCTTTCTGGAAAAGTGAAATCTTCGCAAATCTTCAACATTATCGCTCTTCAACAATAACCTGAAGAACTATTTGTTCAAGATTTATTTTGATAATACTTTCCCGTTAAACTCTGTGCAAGATTCTTTTAGTATAGATGCATTATAAATGACAGTTTAATAATAATAATAATAATAATAATAATAATAAATAATAATAATAAAAAAAGTCGACCAGATTATGGCTTGGTTCTGATGCGCCATCGATTGATGCCTTGTGTATTGGACAATGTGGTGCCACCAAAGTTACTAATTACTAACGAGCTAAATATTGTGTAATTCATGAAAGTACAATTAGCCACTTCCCGTACTCTGGCGGTGCCAGTCCTAAATCTGGATAAATGAGGAGGGCAACCTCAACGGACCTGGCAGCCATAAGATGTCGTTAAACATTATAAACTACTACAGTACTACTGCTACTGTTGCTCATGAACAAACATTTACATGTATTGTACAATCTACATGCAAATGTATGTTTATGCATAATCTTATGTATGTTCGTGAATATGTACATTTATACATATTCATGAAGATACATAAGCACAGTCGGCCTGATTCTCAGCAAATAAGAATGGCTCAGAAGTGAACCAAGCCGTCACTAGAGGTCCCTAACTCATGCAAAGTAATGGATACAAATGAGGACTTAGTACTTACCAGCCATCGTGCTGGAACTATATCTTTCGGCTGCAGGACACGATAAAGAAAACAACAGCTGTGATCTCAACTGGGAATAGGATTTATGAAGACAGTCGTTTCCTGGGAAAAGAAAACAAACAAATTTGTTTCTTATTGTTCAGTGCTAGTCTGGCTACATATCAGTTGACAGCTTGTTTATAAACTCCAACATGCTGAAATAAGCCACCGTGCAAATAGATTCAGCTTTGATCAACTTTGAATATAAAAATCTCAACGGCCCAGTAAAAACACCGAGGATTCGTCATACTATTTAAAATTAATAGGCCTTATGTTTTCGTTGTTTTTGCTTGGTTTCAGTTTGCTTCTTTTAAAATTGTGGAATTACAGTTCCTATACTCACCAACGGCTTCTACTGGAGTATAAAAATTTGCGCCCACCCTCCTTAATAAGTTATTACATATAGCAACTTATACACTGCTATCAATTGAGCCTCAGTACACTGGCGCTATAGAAGTTCTTTTTACTAGTATTGATCTTTGAAGTGCAGGGCTCTGCAGACTTCAAATTGGAGAAATTTGTTAAAAGCCATGGATACCAATTTAGGCCTACGCTCATCACTTCTGGAAACTTTCTTTAAAGCACCCCAAAATAAACTTTGCCGAATATTTCCCTATAAAAGCGCTATATAAACTCCTCCCGTCTGAGGCTCCTAGCAGCCTCCCATCCAAGCAGCCTCCCATCGCACCGCATTGACCTGGCATGAGTCACAGCCTCACAGGTTCGCAAAAATTAATTAAATACAGAACTTGCACATCATAAACTAACTATTTCAATACTATATTTTAACAATTGCAAACTACTGAATTTCCGTCAAGCCAAAACCAACTCTGCACGAACAGTGTTTGTTTGCAGACAACTATTTACAGTTCTGGTAAATAATTCGAGGAATTCGTAATCGAAGAATTCATCACTCACCCTGAACCAGGCTCTGCAACAGCTCGACTGATAAAACTATGATGGAAACAGCAGAGCATCTCAACGACACTATAAACAGGAGCACCAGCTTCTGAAATGAAGCCCCGCCCACTAGGCGGAGTCTTTTCCTCTGTTGACCAATGAGAATGTAGTATACTGTGACTGACATATGCTCAATTTTTAAAAATATGAGCTGCGAATCCCATTTGGAAACCTTCGGTGTATGTATTAATACGCCGCGGCGAACGAAGCCAGTTCTAAATATAGACCAAAGTAAGTAAGTAAGCAAGAGCGGCCTGGAATGCTCGTCCTGAGAAGCAGTGCTTGCACATCAGCCTGTACAGCTGTGGCCGCTTGAAAAAATCTGGCCTAGACTAGCCAGTACTTTCAGAGTAAAAACGAGAAGAAAAATTTAACGAAGTGGAAGATTTAAGGAGAATCCCTTGAGCTAACTCTGGGATACATTCATGGTTATCAAGTTTATCAAGTGCAAACGACTTTATTTTCCTAAGCTCGGCATGTGTGGGCGGATAGCCAATCTTCTACCGAGTCGTCTGACCTTCCCACTGACAGTGTACTCAAAATTTACTCAGTTCGGCCGGCGCTATTCAAATAATAAGATTATACTAAGATTCAAAATTTTCATGTCCGAATTTGCTCAAATCTAGTACCTAACAACAGTTGGTAGACTTAAATTTCGGTTATATTGAGGTGAGATTGTGAACACACACCTTGAAGCCTGTTTAGTAACACTGACAAGAGAATAATAGTATACTCTGGGACGATACCAGCTTGAATATTGGTCATGGCTATATATCTCAGAGATTTGAACCTCGGGCTAGCATGGTCTGGAGTCTGGACACAGGGCCCTCAAAAGGCGTGGAACCTATTAACAGGCAGCAGTGGTGAAGGATCTCACCCGATAAATTCTTTGAAAATGAGCAGGGTAGTATGCATGTTTTTCTATAGTGGCTGTATGGCTTCAATCCTACACATTTTCAGGTTATTTATTGGGCAAAATCCTTCACCACCCCTGGATCAAGGCAATACAGTCACTATACAAAAACTTGTGCATGTACGTTTTACAACTCACAAAATCAATTGCTTGTCATTTTGTCCCGTCCACATTACATTATCACATCAGGCAGACACACACACACACACGCACGCACACACACCATCACAAAGTAAGCAGGGGTGGACTGGGGAGTTCAAGCGGCCCGGGAAAAAAACAAAAAGCGGCCCTAACTTCATGACTTTTATTTTCTTTGTGCATTTTTCATGCATACCCGAGGGCCAGTGACCTCCAAAGTCATGGGTCACTTTACAAATTACATTATGCAATAACAAAAAACGATAAATCGCATATATAATTTATAATTATATATAAAATATTAAGAATGCGTCAACTCAAGTTATAAATCAATTTATTCGGACTCACTGTGATGGTATTATTGCTGTTTATAGTATTAGCAACTTCTTTAAGCCGGGTGCCATTTCGGCTACATGATCTATAATTGTGTCATTATTCAGTTCACTTAAAACATCGGTTTCTGTTGACATAAGCATAAAAGCTTCAAGGTGTGTAGATGACAATGAGCTTCGCAAGCGATTCTTAATGTATTTCAATTTAGAGAAAGATCTCTCACAAGCTACTTGGGTAGACGACAGAGTCAATAAAAGTTTATATGCACTAAAGAGATGCTTGTATGCTTGCCCATAGAAACTGTATTTATGTAGTACAGAAAAGCAGCAAACAGGACATTTTTTGCAAAATTTGTCGGGTTGTTTACTTGCAGAAGGTGTTTGTTGAGAGCTGGTGTCTTCAGTTTGAATTGGAGTGGCTTTAAATAAATCGACTAGATTTCGGCATTTAGCTCCATCTTTACCAAGAATCTTTAGTTTCTTATCTCTTACTTTCTCCGCACCACCTTTACATTTACGTTTCGGATTTATATCACTCATAACCGTAACATATCTTATTTAATTAATATTACTTATTACTAACTAACAAATTTAAAAGAAATTTTATCAAAACAAACTCAGTGGAAGACGCCGGAAGTAGAATGGAAGATGTAAATTCTTATCTAACATGGCGGCCGCTGGCTGTACGGAGCACTGTAGGTAAGTAAGTATGCATTGCTCTTTTTCAGTTAATTTACAAACCGGTTAACCGAAACTAAAAACCGGTTAACCGATGCCGCAATTTTGTAAAAAAACCTGTATCATCTGTACTAAATTGATTAAATTATTATATCACCGGTCCTGGCGGCCCACCGGGAATCTTCCCGGTGTCCCGGCGGCCCAGTCCACCCCTGAAAGTAAGCTACAAAGCTGCTGTACAAATATTTAATGCATAATCTACATTGTTTGATTTTAAGTGTACATTGTATAAATACGACAACTGATACAGTCAATGTTTAAACTGTGAAAAAGCATAGCAGAGTATGAGAAAATGTCGTAAGAGATATAATCCACAAAAGGCAGATTCATTACACATCACTAATACTCAAACAACTACTGTACCTCGAGCTTTTACCTACAAATAACGGGCATATCAAGTGCTATCAAACAAAAGCTAATGCCTAAAACTTTTCAACACTGTTAGGCACATTTTAAAATCAGTCAAGCTCAAAGAACTTTGTTCTTTCTGAGGCAATCCTTTGACTCCAACAAAAGCTGTGGTTAACATTTAAAAGTCAGTTTCTCAAAGTACATACAAAGCTTGCAGACGAAATGTGAATACATGATTATCAACGACATAAAATGGTCAAACAATGGTAATTTGTATTGTATTGTATTGTATTTGAACACTTTTTAGAGCGCTCCCTACCAGATTGCCCATTCAGAGGCGCTCCCGACTACTGCGCAGACGCTGAATCAGAGTTTCACACCAAGCGCATGAGCAATTGCGAGTGAAGGACTTGCCCAGGAGTCCCTACGCGGCGCGCGGCTTTGAGGTGGATTCGAACCCGCAACCCTCCAGCTGCAGGCACCGAACATACCCCTACACCACCGCGCCCCAGTAGTATTGTGTTGTGTTGTATTGTGTTGTATTGTACTCACGTTTATATTGCGACCGAGCCACCCGCAGTAAAGATCCGAGAAATTAATCTCTGATAAACCGACCGACCCGGAATCGAACCCGGGCCGCCGGCGTGACGAGCGGGCTACCAACCCACTCGGCCGAGTGGGTTTGTAGCTTTTAAATACAATAAAATCAGATTGTGGCTCTGGAATATAAGTATAAATCTCAGGCTATGTCTTGGAAAGCAGAAATAGGGGCTTCGCATTGTGATTGGGTTCAATCGCCAAACCCATTTCTTGCTCACTCTAATCAACAATTTGTATTAACAGATTGTCATGGATTAAATTATTTTACCAAAAGGAATTAATGTCTATTAGCCAAATAATCATTCAGTCTTTGATGCAGTCACTCATTCAGTAAGAATAGGATCAATCAATCAATCAATTAATCATTCCATCAATCAACCAATCCAAATCAATCAATCAAAAAATCAATCATAGCAAACAGACTAACAAGAACCCTGTAGTCAAACAGAGGGTGCGGACAGAAATTCACAAATACAAAAACAGCAGAGTATAACGTAACATGAAAGTAAATTGAGATAAACTACACATAAAAGCAACGTTTGTAGCCAGCAACAAATACAAAATATTTACTAGTTACTCCAATTAATAAATAGTTTAGTTTTCACACTCTCTCACTCGCTCTCTTTCTCTCTCTGGTTTGTTCTCTTAGTCTCTGCCTCCTGGTACTTCTCTTGCATGGTCTCCAGTGCTTTAGTTGTTCAAAGATATGGGGGTGGAGGGGCTAGAAAATTTTACACTGTACCAAAGTAAATGAATGGTCAAAATCCAATGTTGTTAATATGTTGCACATGAAACAACTGACGACTCATGAGATATTTGAGTTTCCTGACACCCAACATCCTTTCATTTACTTAACCCGAGGGGTTAGAACAAAAACTAGGGTTGAATCCCCAACAACTACAGAACCCATATGGTCCCTATCTCACATTGATCATGCATCTGTATATTTGTGAGGCAGGAATTAACTGCCGTATAAAACTCTTGAAGCCTTCGTTTTAAAATCCCCATTCTCAGTCATGAATATTACTGCCAACACACTCATCATCATTCGCCATTATGTCATCATTTGTTCATTCGCTCTGTCACTCATTCACCAATCAGCATCAGTCACTCAATCACAATCATCAGTCACTCAATCACAAACACCATCAGTCACTCAATCACCAACCAGCATCACCAAATCTCGTCGTCATCATCGCCATCGTCATCATAATCCTCAAAACCATTAGCCCACATAGATCCTCTACCTGCCACAACAACATGCATCACTAATTCCACAATTTTCGAAGTTAACAAATCCTACGATTACTAAATGCAGTTGGTTACAGTTTGACAGATGCTACATTCTTCCGAGACCAAAGGGAAATGCGAGAAGCACCAAGAGTCAACGTCTTCATCGTACATCAATCTGAAGGTCTGCGTGTCTAGCGTTTGCGACTGATCTTCTTCGATTTGTCGTTGGTTTTCGGTGGCGGTTCAGCGTTCGCAGTCATGTGACGTCCGTACAGACTAAACACGAAAAGTTGCAGATTATCTTCATTATTCTGGGGTCACTGCATACTTAGGTAATGCTCCACGGTGGGTGGGTGGTGTCCTTGAAAACGTTATGAAACGTTAGGTGGGTGGGTGTGTTGACGCTTTTACCAACAGCTTAGTTACAAATGAATTTTAAATTAGGGCTAAACATCGAATGACACTTTAGACACGATGTGATCGAAGTTCAAACTTCGTGCCATTGATTTAAAACTTAACTAAAAACACGAAACAGTATAAATCAACACTAAGTTAGTGTTTAATACACTGCCGCATTTTTGCAAACTGTCTGCGCTTCCTCTTCAATACTCACCCGGATATTATGCGTTCATATAATAAATGTAAAATGATTTTTCGTAACAACAAATATGTAACGCTGGGGTGGGTCTAGGTAAACGTTACGAAGCATTACAGGGTGGGCAGGTCAAAAACGGACATTTTCGGGTTAGGTAATTATGCAATGACCCCTGTCTATTTACAAAGCACCACTGTCTGATGACCAAGCATCAATCAACGGCACTGAGCAACTGTGAGTGAAAGACTTATTCAAGTTCCCTACACAGTAACCATCCCAGAGCAGGAGGCTCGAACCCAAACTCTCTGTGTTACAAGCTAGGTGTTTCAACCAACCAGCTACATTGTCCCACAATCAGATACCCTGTCCCACCACTTGCAGAGCGGACGGAAACATGCGGCTATTTCAGAACCATGAGCACATGGGCGAGAAAGAATGGGAGCCCATAACTGTTCCTGGACAGGACTGGCCATCCGCCTAATATGCCAAGGCTAAGAAAATGAAGTCGCTAACTAGAGTAGATGAGCCACAGTGAGCGAGTTCAACATTTGTGAGCACAGATTACAGATACACTGGACTAAGCACCTACAGGTTTGACTAAGCGCCTACACTGATACCCAGTTTCCTGATTGACATCATGCCTGGTAGTTTAGCAGTTAGCATGCTGGACAGTCAGTCATAAGGGTGTTCATGGATAGATCTTGATGTCTATGTGAATTTATATTGCTCATGCTTGTTCACCAGAGTGCTGTTTGGCAGCTGGTTATATTAAAGAATATACTTACTTACTTACTTACAATACAAATCCCCAACAGGGCAGATATTTCTTTAGAGATTTCGGCTCCTCCAATGCAAACGGCTAAGATGAGTACACTGACTGTACACCGTCCGTGGGAAGAGGATAAAGAAGACTGGCCATCCGCCTCATATGCCGAGGCTAAGACAATAAAGTCGCTACCACTTCACACACCTATATTCTGTCATCAGGGTTAGCTTAAGGGACTGCCCTTCTTCTGAACTCAAAGGAATACAAACTGGACTTACAATTTGAACGTATCTGTGCGGATGTAGTCAAAGACGTGAGAGACTCCGAGCTGGAACTGGTCCATTATCGGCGTAAGCCAAGGATTGCCATCCGCCTTGAACACCTGCTTCTGTCCAACCAAGTCAAGGTTGCCTGGAAAGACAACGAAACTAAACTAAAGACTGGAAAAGTTGTCTCTGTTGTTGCACAGCTCCAGATGTGCTGTACCCTCCTTACAACACAGCAATAAAAATAAATGAGTACAGTACGTCTACAACAGCATATGTTGTGTCTTTGTACAGCACAGTTGGGAGCACCTCAAAGCACAGTACAGTTGGGAGCACCTCTGGTAACTTTTCTTGAAGAGGTGCTATATAAATACACTTACAATTGCAATATATATATTCATGTATTAATGTATGCATGTATTTGTTCATTCACTCATTCATTCCGGAAATTTATATAGCGCCTCTTCAAGGAGCCTACTCAGAGGTGCTCCCAGCCCAGCCACGGCTGAACAGAAAGGACTTAAGTAAGTGGATTGGTAGAAAGCAGGCAAATTACTCTGGGGCAGTAGGCATAACGCAAGTGGGAGCCCATTCCAAGTGGAGGGGCCAATAACCGAGAAGGCTCGATGTTGTCTGACCGAGAAGTGGGCCTGAGGGACCTCTACTCTTAGCCGAAGAGCGCATAGCTCGACAGGCGGCTAAGTCGGAAACCAGGCGACAGAGATCAGACAAGTAGGTGTAGGTAAGTGTGTAGGTATCCACATGTATATCAATTGTAATTGTAACTGAACATTTGTAGAGTGCCACTCAGAGATTCAGAGGCGCTCCCTACCCAGGTCAGTGTTGTCTCTAACAATAAGATGGTCTTCAGGCGTTTCCGAAACAGAGGACGAGAAAGGCTGAGGCGCTGGTAAGTGGATATATAATATATCTCAAACTCCGCTTGACTCATCTGATTCAAAGACCATGGGGCATGGTAGCCGAGTGGACAGAGTGCTCGGCCTGTAACACCAAGAGTACAGGTTCGAACCTCCACTCAGGCAATCACTGTGCAAGGATCCTGAGCAAGTCCTTCATTCAAAATTGCTCAGCACCATCAATGCTCTGCCGTATGGTCGTGTGCATAATTCTGACCCTTTGGAAGGAGAGTGTAATATCAAAATACAGTAAAGTGCTAACCCAGTTCTGGAGGAAGGATGGTCAGTCGGTTGCCCTGGATGTGAAGTTCCTTCAGCCGACTTAGTTCTCCGATCTCCTTTGGTAATGATACCAAGTCATTTTCTCTCAGCACGAGCTGCAACAACGTCAAATATGCTCATCATACATTTTGAGATCACGGTTACGACACGAGACCATGATTAGGTCATCTGCACCAAGCCTCACTCATGCTAACTTAACATCAAGCAACATAACATCATGTAACTTGCAGGTCAATGTAGCCGATTGGTTACAGCGTTTGCCTTGTAATGCGGAGAGTACGGGTTTGAGTCTCCTCCCCAAGATTATTACTGGGTAGAGACCCTGAGCAAGTCCTTCACATACAATTGCTCAGTGCCATCAATTGATGCTTGGTCATTAGCTAATGGTGCTTAACCCTTTAACGAGTGTGAACTAAAATGTATGGGAAACCAATGCAGCTCGTTGTTAAAGGGTTAATAAATCCATAATAATAATAATAATAATAATCATACCAGTAATATGAGGTTTTTCAGTGATTCAGAAGGAATGCTAAACAGTACTACCACCCAAATCATTCCACAAGTCCACAACTCTTTCACTGAAAATTTTCTGCCCTAATGTTCTATTCGGTTTCTTAAACAATTTTCTACCCGTGGCCTCGAGTTGCCTTGTTTAGTGCTAATTCAAAGAAGCTCTTCCACTGCATTGCCCCTTTCCCCCAAAAATCTTATCAGCTTCAATTATGTCTACTCTGCTCATCCTTCTGTATTGCAGTACCTCCTCTCACCAGACACCACCACCACCCGCAAGGCGGAATATGCTGCAGATAGTGTCCTAAGTACCGAAATCCACGATCCACTTGGAGATAACAGAAAAGGGTCACCCAGAGGCAAGTTCACAATGTTCAGTGATCCAAAGGAGCAAACTGAAAACTGAAGTATAATTCAATGAATTCAAAGTCACTCAAGTCTTTTTGCTTTAGCTGTGGTGGCTGGGGCGCCCCTCAGTAGGTTTCCTGAAGGGGCGCTATACAAGTTCCCAGAACGAACGAGTGAATGAAGAACGTTCTTTTCTGATGAAGAAGCAACAAAGAAGTGACGAAGAAGAGATGAAGGAGCAAAGTAGAGGAAGTTGGAGAAGAGCACAACTTCAATTAGGTATTCTCTGCTCCTTCATCCCTCCTAAGTTGTCAACCTATATCTATTCTTTGAAAAGGCAAGGTAAGGTTAGGTGAAGTAATTATTAATTAGTAATTAGTAACTTCAATAGCACGACGTCTAATGCACAAGACATCAACCAAAGCCAAGCCATAATCAGGTCAACAAGCCGTTATCAGGTCAGTTACGCATGGTAAAGGCAAGTTAAGGGCGCGGTAAGGTATGGTAAGAAAAGATGAAGTAAGGTAAGAAAAGGGTTATTCCACTTACAATCTGAAGGTTAACAAGCTTGCATATGTCGGGAGGGATTGTTTCAAAATCGTTGTCTCCAAGGTACAAGGCCCTCAGCGTATCTGAAACCGTCAAAAGAAACAGTCACATACAGAAACACATGGTAACAGGAAGTAAGGTATGGTAACCGAAGATATGGTAATACTTATCAGCAACTATCAACCAATGCCCAGAGCATTATTACAATGGTACAATAGCAGTCAAAACATTAGATACCATTCAAATGTACAGGTAATATAAATATAATATACCATTCAAATGTACAGGTAAACAATCATATGACTGCCATTGATTTTTTAACTCAAGTACAGTGCAATTTCCTTTGGCCTCGGCTGTGCTATGGGGCTACACAATTCCTCTTACTATTATTATAATTATTATAATAAATACTATTATTCATCTGTTACATACTGAACATTGTTGACTAATTTATTTATAAATTCTCGGTAACAATTACGGCTCGATTATGAATTTGTCAGCTTGGGAATTTCAACAAACTGTTCCCAGACTATTTCAATAACAAATTTCAACATCATGTTTCAGCAATGCATTAAGAAGTTAAACCCTGTAATGGAACTTCAAAAGTGCAAATTGAAATTCTAGCCCACAATAAAATTACAACAGTACATAAAGAAATTGTAACCAACAGTAAATTTCAACAGCATATAGGAAATATTAAACACTACTAAAATTCAACAGCACAAAAGAAACAATTTTAACATATGAAAAATTCAATAACACAGAAGAACATTTTAACTCATAAAAAAATGTCAACACCGTTTAACCCCTTTACCGTGGAGCCCGAGTTAACTCGGGCTGCGTAATCCGTTCCAAAAGCGTGGAGCCCGAGTTAACTCGGGCTGTGATAGGTAGTCCAGGCAATTTACAGTTAGACCTGGGCAAAAATTGCTTCAGAAGCTTTTTAAACGGTTTCCTGTTCAGTTTCCATTGCTGAATAACATATCCAAAATGCGACAAAATCCGACCACGGGATCACCCCCAAAATGCATTTTAAACCAAGATGGCGGCCAATATTGGCGCCAACACAGAAAACAGTATATATCAGGTCATAGGTAAGCTACAATAACAAATGAAGTATTAAGTTAAACATTATCAAGGTCAAGGAATCGATTTATCGTAGTGCCGATAGTGTCGGAATGTTACTATCCAAGATGGCGGCCAATATTGGCGCCAAAATAGAAAACAGTATATATCAGGTCATAGGTAAGCTACAGTAACAAATGAAGTATTAAATTTAACATTATCAAGGCCAAGGAATCGATTTATCGTAGTGCCGATAGTGTCGGAATGTTACTATCCAAGATGGCGGCCAATATGGCCGACAAAACACAAAAATATGTATATTACAGATCAGAGGTAAGCTACAATTACCGTTGCAGTGTCGAATATAATATTTACAAGGTGAAGAAATTGATTTATCGTAGTAGCGATAGTGTCGGAATGTTACTATCCAAAATGGCGGCCAATACGATAAATCGATTCCTTGACCTTGAAAATACAATAAGACCATGTTGTTTGTTGTGCTAGACATAAATTTTGATATCTCGTGGTGCATGACGGTTGTTTTCCTTAAAGTTTATAGCGGAGTTGGCTAGGTATGCCGGTGGCACAGAAATCTCGAATCAAATGTTCTGCCCTGGCGGTGAATTGCACTCGATTGACAGTCCCGCGCGCTAACCACTACACTATCGAACACCCCTTGGTGAAAAATATGTTGCGAATATCACTTTTATACAATAAGTCCATGTTGTTTGTTGTGCTAGACATAAACTTTGATGTGTCGTGGTGCATGACGGTTTTTTACTTCTATTGTGTGTCTGCGGACTATAAATCGATTTCTTGACCTTGAAAATATTATATTCGACACTGCAACGATAACTGTAGCTTACCTCTAACCTGAAAAATACATATTTTGTGTTTTGGCGGCCATATTGGCCGCCATCTTGGATAGTAACATCCCGACACTATCGCCACTACGATAGATCGATTCCTTGACCTTGAAAATACTATATTTGACACTGCAACTGTAATTGTATCTTACCTCTGATCTGAAATATACATATTTTTGTGTTTTGGCGGCCATATTGGCCACCATATTAAATAGTAACATTCCGACACTATCGCCACTGCGATAAATCGATTCCTTGACTTTGATAATGTTAAATTTAATACTTTATTTGTGATTGTAGCTTACCTACGACCTGATATATACTGTTTTCTGTTTTGGCGCCAAAATTGGCCGCCATCTTGGATAGTCACATTCCGATACTATCGCAACTACGATAAATCGATTTCCTGACCTCGAAAATACTATATTCGACACTGCAACTGTAATTGTAGCTTACCTCTAACATGAAATATACATCTTTTTGTGTTTTGGCGGCCATGTTGGCCGCCATCTTGGATAGTAACATTCGAACACTATCGCCACTACGATGAATCGATTTCTTGACCTTGAAAATACTATATTTGACACTGCAACTGTAATTGTATCTTACCTCTGACCTGAAATATACATATTTTTGTGTTTTGGCGGCCATATTGGCCGCCATCTTGGATAGTATAATTTCGACACTATCGCCACTACGTTAAATCGATTCTTTGACCTTGATAATGTTAAATTTAATACTTTATTTGTGATTGTAGCTTACCTATGACCTGATATATACTGTTTTATGTTTTGGCGCCAAAATTGGCCGCCATCTTGGATAGTCACATTCCGATACTATCGCAACTACGATAAATCGATTCCTTGACCTTAATAATGTTAAATACCAAAATATTAGGAAAAAATTTTTTGAAAATAATTCCACGCTGGGTGAGAGTTCAGAAAAATTTAATTCCACGCTAAAGGGGTTAAACATATTTTGCCAACCCCAAGGAACTTTCTACAAGCCATACAAAAATTTTAACACTAACATCGCTTGGTCCATGATGTCACTCACTTAAACAGAAGAAGTTGCCAGGCAACTGTTTCTCATTCAGATTGTTATAAGTCAGGTCGAGAACCTCAAGCGCCGGAAAAGCACCAAAACCACGAGGCAGTTCATTCAGGCGATTCATTCTACAATAAGCAAAACATGAAGTGCAGGTCGTTATACTACAGTTCAACATTACGCAAAATCTGTACACTACATAAAAAAATTATACAAATGCAAATACATTTAAAGCACATAAAGCAGATAAGAAGAAAAAGAGCAGTCCCTGAGACAGCCATGGGTATGAAGTGTTAGCAACTTCATTTTCTTAGCCTCGGCATATAAAGGCGGGTGGCCAATCCCATCCCTCGCTGTCTCATCTTCCCACCAACAGTGCACAGTCAGTGTACTCATTATAGCTGATTTGACTGGGGGTAGAGGTTGAGTAGAGATTTCAAACCAAATTTCTGCAGAGAAGTGGTTTAAAACTTCTAAACAGCACATGACTTAAGTCCTCATTATCATCAGCACCACCACCACTGAACCATTAATCATAAAACCTTGATTATTTTAAGCAGATTGCTGTAACAGTCACTGGCTCATAGCTTTATATTGTTCATTATGTCTGTGGCCTGTAAAGACATGGGATCAGAGGTACACTGCACAGGGTAGCAGTCGACAGTTAACAATCAGTTAAGCACATAGAAAATTTCTTTAGTCTTTATGAGTCAATAGAAATTAGTCCACTGTCATATTGGTGGGCTGAAAGATGCTTTGGTTTCATGGGTAAGGTGACTGCTCAACTAACTCTGAATTAAGCCTAAAAACTGACAAACAACCCATTGAACAATTGATCAATTATCTGATGCCGGAGTGAAGGGTAGTCTGGCACTTGCAAAGAAATACAGCCTGGTACCCAGGTCGTATTTTGTCAAACTACCGACACCTCTAGACAACAGTTCTAACAGAATCACAAACGAACAAAAACGAGATGATTACAAGTGTAAAAGACTCACCCCAGATTAAGAATCTTAAGCTTTGGCATTGTGCTTATCGACGTCGGAAGAACCTGTAACGTAAAGTAGTAAAGTTACTCATACAGCACAACAGACCCACTCAAATGTAATCATTTTACTCTGCCAGCAGTGTTTCTGTTTGATGGTTACTTTCAAAAGTGACTACTTACAGCAACTAGTCACTGGAATGGAAAAGTAACTAGTCACCTACAAATAGTTACTTTACAGTAAAAGTAACTGATTACAGTTACTCTGAAAAAGTAACTACCGGTAAGTAATTTTTTAGTTACTGTATATGCGAATGTAAATTTGAACTTTCAGCTCCCTCCAAGATTACACTTGAACATTGAAATTGACGAATAAAAGGGGAGTTCAGAGACAAGAGCACAAACGGAAATGTCCAAATCACTCAAACACACGTGAACCAAACAATATTCATGTTGACCATAAAACACCTTTAATAATATTTATAGCACCATATTAAACCGAACTAGACGACGCGAACATAGGTGAACTGGTTGATTTAAGAGTTATGCAACGGAACTACATTTTTGCATCACCGTTACCTTATAAAAATAAATAGTTGCCGCTGTGCATTACTTTTGGTAAAAAGTAACTAGTCACCCCAAAAGTTACTGCAAAACAGTAACTAGTTACAGTAATGCGCTACAAGTAATGCAGGAATGCAAAACTGACTGCCAGATAGCTTATCCTAATTCTATGGTGCAAAACAGAGTTAACCAGGGTGCTCAAAAGTCATAGCCATTCTAATTTTAAAGTACTTTACCAAAATAACTTGGTACGCAATAGTCCTATGACATGGTAGGCATTGGTCTGAGTGCTCACCTTGCAATACAGAGCATGTGAGTTCAAGGCTCCCTGAGACATATACTTTGTAGGACCTTGTGCAAGTCACCTTCACTCACAGTAGTTGGTCTCAGTGCCATCGCATTGACGCTTGGTCATTAGATAATGCCGGATGACCTCATGCAAACACAATATTAAGGCTTGGTGTGCTGGACCATCAACCCTAACTCTGTGGATTCAAATCCTTATCAGAATAAACTTAAACAGAAAAATGCCTGTACTCTTAAATGTAATGTTGTACAATAATAAGTATGTAAATCGAAATAAGTTAGGTAATTAATATTGTGTTAAACTTGTAAAGACAAAAGAAAGCAGGCAATGGTAGGGCCTATATACCTCAATCAGGTTGTTGAACAGATTCAGAACTTCGAGACTCTGTATATCGGCAATTGCAGAAGGCACCTCTGAAATCCAAACACAATTAAGGTAAGATAGTTGGTGCAAGGTAAAGTGAAGTGAGGTATTAAATGCTCGTATAAATAGCAGTAAATGAAGACCAGATGGTACACCCGTCCCTTAAGCTAACCCCAAGAGGCAGCCGCGAGTATAAAGAGTGAACGACATCAGTTTCAAAGCCACAGCATGCAAGGACAAGTGGCCAGCCCTCTTCCTTGTTGGCTGATCTTCCTACTAACAGTGTATGGTTGGAGTCCTCATTTTATAGCCGTGTTTGCTGCAAGATGCAGGCGGACCAGAAATCTGCAAACATGTTTCGGACCTTGGAGGCATGCATTCAAATTTGTTTTAACTCCCTCTCTTCTCTAGTAAGTGTTTGAAGATCATTCTGTTCCATTGTGATTTAACAATATTATGTCTGACACGTTTTGCTCAAAGTGCTGCTAAATAAATTAGTGATTTCAATTACAGTTAATCACTCATTTATTACAATTAATCATTCATTTATTACATGACTCTGTCAGCATGAGTTCTCAGAGGCATGGGTTTCAACTTAAGAGTAAGGCATGAAATCCTACAACCAGCCTAAGTCTGCAGGTTATAAGGTATTGATTACAATATGCACAATGTTTCATATCAGTGAATGCACAGTCTACAGGTTAGAAGGCTTCATTACAATATCATATAACATACGTCAACAACAATTGCACCTGCGCAGGCAAAGTTTACAGGTTAGAACAGCAGGTTTCAAACTGTATTTTTATAATACCACCAGGTTAAAAATCCAATGTTTGCATACTACATGTACCAGCAAAGGTCAGATTAAAAATAACAGGCAAGCGCGAGTCCCCTTGCAATTAATTACTGGTATATGGGGAACCTCGTAAGTTCTCTTGCAAGGTCTGGGACAGGTATTAGAGCCATAGGTATAAAAAAATTAAAATTAATATATGAATATATTGTATGTAGTTAACAATTATTTGTTGTGAAAAATAAATGATGAGGCATTAATGTTTCAACTTTAAAAATATCATAGAGTAAAAAGAAAGATGGGCATGACCCCCACAGAAAATTCAAAAATTTGTGAAGTTTTTCGCGTACCACTTAACTAACATATGTCAACACAACAACATCTGTACATGCAAGGCACTCCTTGAGGACTAGCTAAGTTTAAGTCATCAAGTCTATTAATGCAGGCTTCCTTTCCTGTACCCTTCTCATTACTGGACTCATCCCACAAAAAACAAGAGATAGTCCTAGAAGAGAAGGGGAAAAATAATAAATGACTAGGCAGCGAAGTTTCAACATTAAAAATATCATAGAGTAGTTAATCAAAGAAAGATGGGCATCACCTGAAAGAAAATTTTACAAAATTTGAAATTTTTCATGTACCACTTAGCGACACCTGTGGTACGCGTGCCACCGTTTGAAAACCGCTGGGTTAGAAGGCTTGATTTACAATATTGCACAACAATTACATCGGTACATGCAAAGTTTACAGGTTAGAAGTATTAATTACATATCACATAACATATGTCAACAACATTACTACATCTGTACATGCAAGGCACTTCTTGAGGACTAGCTAAGTTTAAGTCATCAAGTCTATTAATGCAGGCTTCCTTTCCTCTACCCTTCTCATTACTGGACTCATCCCACGAAAAACAAGAGATAGTCCTAGAGGAGAAGGGGAAAAAATGATGAGGCAGCAATGTGTCAACATTAAAAATATCATAGAGTAGCTACTCAAAGAAAGATGGGCATGACTCACAGAAATTTAAATTTTTTAAATTTTTCACATACCACTTAGCGATATCTGGCGTACCATTAGTGATACACGTACCATATTAAAGTGGAACGCATACCACCATTTGAACACAGCTGGGTTAGAAAGCTTGATTTACAATATTACATAACATACGTCAACAACAATTACATATGTGCATGCAAAGTTTATAGGTTAGAAAGACTGATTACAATATTACACAATGTACGTCATAATAAATTACATCTGTGCATGCATAGCTTACAGGTTACAAGGCTTGGTTACAATATAACATAACATATGTCAACAACATACATCTGTACATGCAAGGCACTCCTTGAGGACTAGCTAAGTTTAAGTCATCAAGTCTATTAATGCAGGCTTCCTTTCCTGTACCCTTCTCATTACTGGACTCATCCCATGAAAAACAAGAGATAGTCCTATAGAGGAGAAGGGGAAAAAATGATGAGGCAGCAACGTTTCAACATTAAAAATATCATAGAGTAGTTAATCAAAGAAAGATGGGCATGCCCTAACAGAAAATGTTAAAAAATTTGAAATTTTTCATGTACCACTTAGCGACACCTGCGGAACGTGCACCACCGTTTGAAAACCGCTTGGTTAGAAGGCTTGATTTACAATATTGCACAACAATTACATCTGTAAAATATTAGAAGGCTTGATTACAATATTACATAACATATGTCAACAACATTACTACATCTGTACATGCAAAGTTTACAGGTTAGAAGGCTTGATTACAATATCACAAAACATATGTCAACAACATTACTACATCTGTACATGCAAAGTTTACAGGTTACAAGGCTTGGTTAACAAACACTGAATACACTTAACATATGTCAACAACTACATCTGTACATGCAAGGCACTCCTTGAGGACTAGCTAAGTTTAAGTCATCAAGTCTATTAATGCAGGCTTCCTTTCCTCTACCCTTCTCATTACCGGACTCATCCCATGAAAAACAAGAGATAGTCCTAGAGGAGAAGGGAAAAATAAATGATGAGGCAGCAACGTTTCAACATTTAAAATATCATACAGTTGCTACTCAAAGAAGGATGGGCATGACCTCACAAAAATTTTAAAAATTTGAATTTTTTCGTGTACCACTTAGCAAAATCTGGCATACCATTAGTGGTACGAGTAACACCAGTGGTACGCGTACCACCATTTGAAAACTGCTGGGTTAGAAGGCTTGATTATTTACAATATTACATAACATACGTCAACAACAATTACATCTGTGCATGCATAGTTTACAGGTTACAAGGCTATTGTATACAATATCACATAACACGTTACAATGTCAATGCAAGCTTTTATACAATTCAATTCAATATCACATAATTTTATGTCAACAACAACTACATCTGTACATGCAAGGCACTCCTTGAGGACTAGCTAAGTTTAAGTCATCAAGTCTATTAATGCAGGCTTCCTTTCCTGTACCCTTCTCATTACTGGACTCATCCCATGAAAAACAAGAGATAGTCCTAGAGGAGAAGGGGAAAAATGGTGAGGCAGCAACGTTTCAACATTAAAAAGTATCATAGAGTAGCTACTCAAAGAAAGATGGGCATGACCTCACAGAAATTTAATTTTTTTTAAAATTTGAACCACTTTTCTGGCGTACCACTTAGTCGACGTACCCTGTGGTACGCGTTACCACCGTTTGAAAACTGCTGGGTTAGAAGGCTTGATTTACAACATTGCACAACAATTACATCTGTACATGCAAAGTTTACAGGTTAGAAGGCTTGATTACAATATTACATAACATATGTCAACTACATTACTACATCTGTACATGCAAAGTTTACAGGTTACAAGGCTTGGTAACAATATCACCAGTGTTTCTGTTAGAGTCCAAAAAGAGGACGCAATTTACGCTTCCTGATCTAGAAATTTTTGGACCTAGCTCATGTATTTCAGCTATCACACCAAACTTGAATTTGGACGTTTCTACGGACGTAAAAACGGCCATTTGGGCGTTAACGGAAACACTGAATATCACTTAACATATGTCAACAACTACATCTGTACATGCAAGGCACTCCTTGAGGACTAGCTAAGTTTAAGTCATCAAGTCTATTAATGCAGGCTTCCTTTCCTCTACCCTTCTCATTACCGGACTCATCCCACGAAAAACAAGAGATAGTCCTAGAGGAGAAGGGAAAAAATGATGAGACAGCAACGTTTCAACATTAAAAATATCATAGAGTAGCTAATCAAAGAAAGATGGGCATGACCTTGCAGAAACTTTTTTAAATTTTGCATACCTCTTAGTGACACCTGGCGTGCCACTAGTGGTACGTGTGACACCATTTGTTCCGCTGGGTTAGAAGGCTTAATTACCAATATTACACAACATACATCAACAACAATGCAAAGTTTGAAGGCTTGATTACAACATTACATAATGTACGTCATAAAAAATTACATCTGTGAATGCATAGCTTACAGGTTACAAGGCTTGGTTACAATATCACATAAAACACGTCAACAACTACATCTGTACATGCAAGGCACTCCTTGAGGACTAGCTAAGTTTAAGTCATCAAGTCTATTAATGCAGGCTTCCTTTCCTGTACCCTTCTCATTACCTGACTCATCCCATGAAAAACAAGAGATAGTCCTAGGGAAGAAGGGGTCATATGTCATTAACAGATTAATCATTAACCTGAAATTAAGTTATCAATAACTAATGGGTCATTATACGATTGATCAGTAATCACTAAGCGATAAGAGATGACAGCAAAAAACATTTCACTTTGTAAATGGCCACCTTAATAACATTTTACAGCATCACTATGAAGAGGCAGGGGTTCAAATCCCGCAAGGGTAGAAAATTTGGTTTGAGATTTTTGCTCCAGAACAGCATCATGCCAACTCAGCCATTAATGAGTAACACTGACGGTACACTGTCAGCAGGAAGATCAGACGGCAAGGGAGAGGAATCGCCACCTGCCCTCATATGTTGAGGCTAAGAAAATGAAGTCACTAACACCTTATAACTATGGCTGACTCACCTGGGTTAGCTTAAGGGACTGCTATTCATTTCTTCACTCTTTATCTGCACTCCAATGACTGTGGACGAGCATACAGTCTCATTGGACACTATCATTGCTTCTAAATGTGTTAGTAAGCAGTCCAAGACTCAAGGTTAACATGTAGCGGTTATAAAAATGATCACATGTCTTCTGAGAAGCTGGTGTTAGCAAATGATAGCCTCATGCCTCATGTCAATAGACCTTGCATGCATGCTATTTGCAATAAATAACGATTGTAATAATTAATTAGATATAATAAACAAGCATCTCTATACATGCAGAGCACTGCCTGAAGACTAGTGATGTAAATTTACCGGTAAAATATTTTTGCAGTAAAAAATCCGGATTTTTAACCGGTAAAATTGGTAAAATATGGTCAGCAAAAAATGATTTAGTGTTGTAATATCTTGGTTATGTTCCCCAACGGTGTATTTATCCATTTTATCAGTAACAGACAAATATTGAAATGCCTTAGTATAGTCCTATTGAACTGCTAAATAGATAGTTTGTTACACATTTTTATTACAAAGTGAGTTTTCGCTCACTGTCACAAATTGCAATAATTTTTGTGATTCAGCCCAGATGAAAACTTCTCTGATATTTGGTAGGCCTATAATTATACCAGGTCTCATTCACTTTAAAAGCTACAACTTATCAGTTCTATAGTAAGTAAAATTTAGAGAAACAGAAGATACGTAGGCTCCAGTGTAGCTGTCTATTAGGCTCTAAAGTAGCCAAATATTACTTGCCACTTGCTGGAAGATTTCCTAGGTAGATTTCTGCTACAGAAAATGGTGCATGAAAACTAGTTGAAATTTTGGAAGAACTAACCGAGTATTATTTCAACACAATTCAGCAATCATCCTACATTATTTGTGAAAGGTTGATGAGCCCATGAACAGAAAGAAACAATTTTACACAGCAAAGCGCATAGGGCATATATCTGAGCAACACCGAAGCCTATGATCAATTGCTAAAATCTTGTGAATGAAGCTGACATTGAAAACCTTAAGTGAATATTGATACTAAAAATATTTATTACGTTATTTAATAGGCCCTAAGTGAAAAGATATAAAACTTTAAGCATTTACCATTTTAATCATTTTTACCATATTTTACCATTTTTTACCACGGTAAAATATAATGGGATTTTTAACGGTAAAAAATCAGGATTTTTACCGGTAAAAATCATTTCACATCACTACTGAAGACCCACAAAGAAGTCAACAGGTTTATCGTGCAGGCCTCGTTTCATCTGCCCTTCACACTACAGGACCATCCAATCCAAGTGAATTGTCATAGGGATGAAGGGATCAACAGATTATCTAATCCGACCTGATCTGGAAATTTCTATAGCGTCGTCACCGTCAGATCGATATTCGCTTTTAACAAGGGCGTAGCTAGGAACAATTTTGGGGCCACCATCTTTGTTTATTGCCACTAAGCTGGGAATAGCAGATTTTCTATGACAGCATAGAAAAAACCAATAATCGATTTAAATTCGGATTTCTACAGTCGATAATTGGTTTGCCAAAAAACGGATATTAACAACCCCAATCAGTAGATTATCTAATCCGACCTAATCTGGAAACTGTAGCGCCATCACCGTCACGATATGATTGAAGGTCGCCTTTAAGCACAAACGCAGTTTAACATCAAAATCAAACTGACGGCCACTTGGCAGATCTAGCGTTTTGCTTTGTTCATCTAATTCTTGCTATGTCCTTGTTTAAACTCCAGCATAGCAGTAGTTACCTGTTAGAAACTAAATTACGGAAGCCAGTTGAAGACTGCACATACCTACCAACAATCTTATTGTGGCTCATCGTGATTCGCGTCAGCTGTCGAAGGAGTACTGAAAAATAAACACAAATGAAATGGATGTAAAATCATCAGTCGAATAAAGGCAACAGAAAAAAGCTTTCATTCGTTCATTTATCAACTCTTACACTCTCTGACACGTACAAACAAATTCACATTAAAACCAACACAATTAATCAATTCATGTGTGGCCAAGTTAACGGAAGTAAAAAGGTTCACAACTGTAAATCAACTGCGGCTTATAGTATCGTGGGCTGAAGGATTATACATCTTTGGCTGCAAGCTGCACGAACGCCGGACGGTACCAGGTTTTCTAATGACGACACTAACCCTAACCCTGACCCTAACCGACCCTCACGACGCCTAACCTGACCCTAAGCGACACTCACGACGCCAGTAAACTTATGCACTACATCTTTCAGCCCCCGATACCATAAGCTTGCCTCAACCGCAATAGGCTAGTTTTAGTTTTCAAATAAACATTTTTACTCTCAACAAATATATTAATCTATTGATGACGTGTATGTATATATACCGTACGCAAATACAACTGATAAATACGCTACATCCGTATTAACCGACTGATCGTCTGGATGCTGACCTGATTACTCTTGGGTTTGGTGCGCCATCGGTAGATGCCTTGAGCATTTACATTGGCGCTACAGAAGTTACTAATATATACGGAGACTCGCCATCAATGGCGTCTGCCAGTAGAGCGAGCATACGGGAGCAACGATATTACTAAAAGTTAGGATTCTTACGAAGACCGGGCACTTCTGCAAAATTCATGATTCCTTTGTCGACTAGATCTATTTCCGTCCCTTTCGACTCTCGCACTTCGTCGACAATTTTCTTTAATTTCGACATTTTCGGCGATCAAAAAGTCAACTTTTTAAAGCATCACAGCCAACGAAAAAGCCGAACCGGAACAACAGCCGCATCACAGATTAGCCATAACCGAGTGCTTCTCCGCGCCAGACAATAGTTCCGAAAGTTTAACAAAAGCTATTAAAAATTACAAAAATGAATCAATAGATGTACTTTAATCATTTATTTTGGGCAAGAAAGCTGCATTTTAAGCAGAATTACTTGAGCATTTGCACTATTTTTTCTTTTCACATCAGCTCCTAATTGCCAGCATCTAGGTCCTTAAAAGGGCACCTGCTGAAACTTTTCAGAAGCTGATAATTGCCTCCAGCAGTGTATTGTAATTTTACGTATTGTAATACTGTTTCTTGTAGCGCCGTAAGAGTAACCTGACTTCGTGAAACAGTACTGTTGCAAATAGTGGTAAACCTTGACATGGGCGTAGGCCTATTTAGGGGGTTTACGGGTTCAAACCCCCAAATAAGTTTCCGAAAAAAGTTTTATTTGCTTTTACTTGCAAAATATAAAAAACCTGAACTTTTGCAACGATTTTCAATGGAAAACCCCCGAAATCTAAAAAAACCTCCGAAATTTTTTCTGGCTACGCCCATGAACCTTAGCGAATTATGTGTTTAAACGAATCAGTGCTTTTAAGTTTTAAGCGTCTCAGAAGACATGCAATTATTATTATAACCGTTGCAAGTTAAAGTTGAGTCCTGGACTGCTTGTTAGCGCATTATTTTAGAGGCAGTGATTGAGACAATGAGACAGTAGGGGCCTACTGTACTCGCCAAAAATCATTCCACAAGTCTACAACTTACTCCTCTTGTGCTGAAGCCTGAAGAAGCTCTGCCCTAATGTTTCATTTGTGATTCTTAACATTTTATATTTTTGCCTGTATACGCCTACCTCGAATCTTGACTTCGAACCGCGTCTGACCTATCGCTTAATTTTGTTTGACTGAGCGCCTATGGATAGGCCTAAACACTTCACGACTTATATCTTTAGTGCTGTAGAAAAATCTCGATCTCGATTATTAAAGATTAACTTTAGCTGGGCGCAGTGGCGGCGCCAGGATTTCAGGTTTGGGGGGTTTAAAGCTCAAAAAACCATGGTAATTAAGTTATTCCCATTGGGATGCGACGACCTTTTTTTTGCTTAAAACCTTTCCTTTTAGGGGGCTAAGCAACCCCTAGCCCCTCCTCTGGCGCCGCCACTGGCTGGGCGTGTGCAGCTGTAGCTGTGCGTGAGTGTGTCTTAGTAGCATTATATACACGTAGATCTAGTGGTGATGATGGAGGCAACAACAGTAGCAGCAGCAGTAGTATTGGAAGCATGGGTGTCACACAAAGAGGAAACATGGGGCATTGTCCCTCCTGCAATTCACAACTGAACATTTTTTCCACTACACACCAGTTTTTGTCCCTTTGCCCCCACTGCACAAATTTCTATGTGGTGCGTACATAAACTTGTGCAGTGTCGGCCAAGACGAAACTATATAGCACTCAGTGCCGTAACGACGGGTTTCAGCGCCCAGAGGCAAGATTTCATGACTGCACCCCCTTTTAATTTTCTTGTTCACTTTAGTTTTAATCATTCATATCATAGTACTGTGTACCACTGAAGCTTATTTTGCACCCCTATGTGCTGTGCCCGGGGGTGGTTGCCCACTCTGCCCCCCTTCGTTATGCTACTGGTAGCACTAAAGAATTTCTGCCCTAATGTTTCTTTTGTTTCATAACTGATGCCTAATGAATAGTTGTACAGTATATGCCTTCATTCTTTTGTTGTTATTACTACAGACCAGTGCCTAAAATACTCAAACACGTTCACTGCACACTCTTCACCAAACTATCAAACTGTACTTGAACTATTTGGGGGCCCGTGGCGCATTGGATAACATGTAAATGTACAGCGCAGTGCGTTTGTCAGGCGCTTATTAAAGAAAAGATATTATTATTATTATTATTATTTAGTAAATTTCAGGTATTAGAATGAAATCGTGTGTAGTTGAATTAAGCTATTCTCTCAAAAACTCATACTGCACACTACAGGCTGAACATTCGACAATGTCAACTGCAAGCTCTGTATCAGAAAATCACCATTAAATTTTGAGGCCATGCTACAAACTTATCATAAACTCCATTAGCAACTCATCAACGATAATATTTCATTAATACAGAGCTAAGGGTTGCAAAACAAGATGTCAACACTACAGAAAGAAGTTCCGTTTATACAGAAGAAAAGGACAAAAGTTACAGAAGTTCAACACTATACAATCCAGAGTTCCAAGCCGCTAATCTAGCGTAAACAATTTTACGCATAACAGCAAACATTTACATTTGAACAAGTCAAGAACCTGACCTAAGAGAAAAATAAGCACAATTTTCAAAAATCCTATTCAATGGTCAAAACACATTTATATATATATATATATACATGAGTATAAAAATATATATATAATAAATTACAATAATCCTATACATATATCCTATATAGAGGACATATTGTCATCCAATTTATATATATGCATATACATCTCAGCATAACAATCTCCATGGCAACAGGGGTGGGTTGGTGGGCAAGGAATTAAGGACACTCAACCATCCTAAATCACCACATGTTTGAGAATTTTATGCAGCATTATACTGCTTAGGGGTCAAGCAAAGGTCACCAGAACCACACAACACACACATTACTGGTATACGCATATACACATACTATAATATATATATATATATATATATATACTCACACACACACATATAGATATATGTGTATACACACAGACGACATGTGTATATACATATGCAAGCATATATACATGCATGCATATATTATTATAATATATATATATATAAATATATATATAAACTTTAACATAAATATAAAATTTCTAAATTTATATGATATTTATTACGACCCTCTATACAAAGAGTTTAAAACATTTCGGAACAACAGAAAGTCGATTTTACGCAACCCCGAATTCGTCTTCATGTACAAGTATACAACTGTCACGCTCCAGACAAGTCCCTCTTCGTGTGTGTGTGTGGGCGTGTGTGTGGATGTGTGTCCGTCTATTGCCATGACGACGTCAACCCTCTTGGCCAAAGTCTTGGGTGAATTTCTTCAGCTTGTTCAGGTCTTCGTCGTTGACCGTTGGCTTTGAGTTTCGAAGGGAGCGCATCATGTCAGCCTAAGTTAAAAGACAACAAAAACAATCATAGTAATAATAGCAAATTAATAATAAAACTAGAGGTTCCCATAGAAGAAGAGCAGTCCCTTAAGCTAACCTAAGATGCACCCATAAAGTTGTCCATGCCTGTTTTTTAAGCTATCATATGACTTTCATTGATTTCTCAACTCATATACATGGCCCTTTTCTTTGTACTGTATTCTACCTGCACATTTATAAAGTCCCTCTAGCAGTAATGACTATTCACAGGCGCTTCCAGCGTGAGCACTCCGAGGAAACAGAAGTTTTCAAGCAACGGACCGAATTGGATAAACCACCTGCCAAAATCTCAACCCGAATTTGTGGGCAAGGTTATTCCACAAAGAAAGACCCACAGTTGCCTTTGGCCTTGACTGTGCTATGGCATTGTATAAATCGTCCTATTATTTTAATTTTATCATTATTATCATTATTTTACCCAAAGTATCAATGAACCCTTGGGATTTATGAAAAATTGCTACAGTCTGGAGAGTCAGGCATCGTCTTCAGGGTTTGAAGGAAATGTCCCTTCACATGCAAACGAGTTACAGCATTGGAGGCAAATAGAAGACGCTGAAAAAGAAAGGTGGTCTTGCATCTGTCGCCACCAATGAATGACATGCGACGGCCTAATTCGCTTATAAAGTCAAGGGCTAACGGATTAACAGGGCCCAAAGTCTCGATTGCCACAGGTTCAAACAGACGAGATGTAGGAAACCGCTGGTACTTCTGTATTTTACAGTTGACCGCCTGCACTGTGTCTCTGTGTATTATTAATATTATTATTAGCACCTCTGATTGATGTAGCACTGTGAGTGGCACTATATAAATTTACAGATACAATACAATTATTAATTATTATTGTTTCGCCCGAGGTAAAAGTAATTCTCAGGCTCTAAGAAACTGTCCGAAGAGCTTTACTATTCTGGGGTCACCGGTCATCCTCGCCGGTCTATTGCGTAAAATAAAAGTGCCTCGAAATGCAACATCGTTAAACTGCTGTGTGCAAATTGAAATACGCTGAAACAAGCATGCTGTATCCTGTGGGTCCCCAAAACAATGGTCAAATGCCAACCTAGTTATTATTATAATTCTAATTATTATTATTGTGCTGATGTCACTGTCAGAATCAAATATGTCTCACTAAAATCTACATAAAAATTATTTTATTTATTTATTATTATCATTATTAAATATATATTCTAGTAAATGGCCTACCTGGCTGATGGTGGGTTCAAGCAGTTTATCGCCTGGGACATCAACCCAGTTCATCTCCATGGCACCCGGGTCACCGGGTGAGCACGGGGTCAGCAGGTCATCGACGATTATGCCCTTGTTTACGGGGCATTCACCACGAACCTGGAAAACCAACAAAAGATGCTCAGCTCAGCAAGAGACATGAACAGGATCTACATAAAAGCAGATGCATATGATGCTGTAAGTTTCTAAATTTAAGACACAGACAGACAGACCAACCGACTGACAGACAGGCAGACCAACGCAGGGCAGGGTCAATACACAGACAGATAGAAAGGTACAGAAAGACACAGCAAGACAGAGACACAGGCAACCAACCAGATGAAGGCAGACAGGCAGAGAGACAGACAGGCCAAAGCATGGTAGGGAAGGGCCTAAACACAGACAGATAGAAAGCACAGGAAGGCAGGGCAAGACAGAGACACAGGCAACCACCCAAATGAAGGCAAACAGGCAAACAGACAGACAGACAGACAGACAACCAACACAGGGCAGGGTCAATACACAGACATATAGACAGATAGAAAGGTACAGCAAGCAGTGCCATTTTAAGGCCTAGGCACGCGAGGCACGTGCCTAGGGCCCCGCGCAACACGGGGGCCCCGCGGCGGCCCATAAACAGAAACTGCATCGCGACCACGTAATAACAATACGATAATATTACTGAACAATATTACAAGTTCTAACAATTCTGCAAAGTAAGAGCAATATTACACAAACGTCTGCATTTTTAGTTACTGTAACAATAATTATCGGTGATAAGCGCAGTTTTCGCAGAGCGCTGTAGAAGTTAGACTGAAGTAAATCAATAATTTTAACGCATGGCGCACGCTACCCACACAGCTCCTTGTATATTTTGTTTGCTTTCACTCGTGTGGTTTTTGCAACGCTATAGACATCGACGTATATTATACGTCGATGGCTATAGATGAGCAGAACTATAGGCCTACATTTTCTCTTATAATCTAGCCTACCTAGAAAAATATCAATAAATTTTTTATGTCTTGGTAAATTAATATAAATTTTTAATATGAAATCTCTCTCAGTCCTATGATCTATCATTTTCTAAATTGTTTTAAATTTCAAATTATAACAAAGCGTAGCCTAATCATTTCTGGATAGCCCTGCAAATGACACTGTTATCAGTGTTATGGATGCGAGCACAAAATGTAGGCCTAGAATTCAGACCAACTTGCCAATCACCGACTCAATTAACTAAACAGACGTGGAGAAATTTATGAAGAAATCAGCAGCAAATTTACATTCTTTATGGTCCATTTGAATGTTGAACAAATAACAGAATAATTTGAAACGTTTGCAAAGTTCTATCCTCAAGATCTTGACCGACAAGAACTAATTAGCCTACAGAATGTGAACACCTGAAATAGCCTACTATATATCAGTGTCATTTGCAAAGCATCAGTGCCATCTATGTCAATAATGATATGCCATGATAAAGAAAGACAGTCTGGAATCAATGTTTCCAAACGTTGAAATTGCAATATGAATGTTTCTGTCAATGATGGCAACAAACTGTAGCCTGCCGGTGAAAGTTCTTTCTCAAAACTTAAATTAATCAAGAACGAGCTTCACAGCCGTATGATGCAAGAACAATTAAACTGCCTGTCCCTCATGATCATAGAATCAGATGTGTTGGAGACTTGGAGTCTTTGAATTTTGATGATTATTATAAAAGAGTTTGCCGAGAGCAAAATACGTGTTTGTTAAAAATGTCCTGACAATCCATGTAGCCTATAGCAAACATTTACCCATTACAATATCACTTTCAGTTATTTTATATAACAAATTGACAATAAGAATTTTAACGTATATTAAACTAAACATTTATTTTACACTTGTAGTAGCCTACAAAGATTGCTCTGTTAACTGTGTTAGCAGTTTATTACTATATTTATAAATTTAACAAATGACATATGCACATGCAATGCATTAATGCAATACCCTATATCTTAGACTGAGAGATTGAGGCGATAGTCTGGTAACATTGAAGGTTGGGGTTTGTGCCTAGGGCCCCCAAACTCCTTAAAACGGCTCTGACAGCAAGACACAGCAAGACAGATACACAGACAACCACCCAGACAAAGGCAGACAGAGAGACAGGCACGTACTCTTTTGAAGTGCGTGGCGCTCTGCACTTTCCTGACCGGCTCCATAAGTGCATCACGCACTACGATACTGATATCTGCACCCGAGAACCTGCAACAGAACGAAAGTCAACCGTCAGAAAACACCGTAACAACATACATCAACTGATTCACAACAGTTACTACGGCGCCCTCTATTGGCTACTAACAATATAACACTCATGAATATTCACACAAAATTGTTCTCCTTCCAAAGTGCCCATACGACAGAAAATCAACGACATAGACTAAACCGTGTGTGAAGGGCCTGCTCAAGGCCCTTTTCATTTTCAGCTGTCGACGGAAATCCGTTAGTTGGAACCAGTAACTGTCTCAGTGGAGGAGACTTGAACTCATAATAATTTAGATGTTTGCCCGTCCTAAGACGGTTGAGTTTAGGGAGCGCAGGTGGGCCACAGACCCATACAGGGCAACAGACTATCGCGCAGCGCAAAGGTCATCACACGAGACACGTAAAAGTTCGCAGCGTAAGCTACGGACTTCCATTACATTGAATCTGTGTGACTGTTTAAACTTCATAGCAGCGCCACCTACCAACTTTCATTATAATAATAATAGCGACAATTTCTATGGCGCCGTAACACCGCACTTGCCGTTACAAGGGCGCCTTCACAAGCATCAACGCACGGTGAGTTACAGATACGCCTTAGAGAAAAGATGTGTCATGCTCTCCATGTTTACCACGCAAGCGCTCGCTCTAATCCCAGAGTGCGTTCTATGGAACCCTATGGTTCTTTGAGTGGAAGACAAGGGTTCCATGAGAAAATTGGATCAAATGTTGTTTTGAATGATAATATGATTGAACATTTATGTAGAGCCCTTCAAGGTATCTACTCGGTGGTGCTCTCTGTGCTAGCCTATATGATGCTGAATGTCATTACAAACGAATATATTACACCAGTTAGCAAAACAATGCACAGTAAGCTGAAAGAGTCACCAGTGGCAGGACTTCCACACACACACATTGGAACCAACCAACGAGACCTTTCCGCTCGACAGCTGAAAATGGCATGAACATGATGACCGAATGTGGTAATTCTTACATTATATATCAGACTACAAGGCAAAGACAAAGGTTCCATAGGAAAATTTCATTATAAATAAATTTCTACAATCTTATGAATTAAAACTGCATATCCCCATCACTGTTATAAATTAAAGTTTACATTGGTCTGTTTCACAGGTGCTACTTATACCAGAATATTTTGTTAGGTTGGGGTTCCGTCAAAAAAGTTGAAGATCAAAAGGGTTCCGTAGCCAAAAATTATTGGGAAGCACTGCTTTAACCAACCAACTACCATGTCCAATTCTACATAATGTTCGGCAAATACAGAAGGTGGTGCCCTCTGTCCCATACCCTTCCGAAGTCTCTCCGAGTCGTCGGAAATCCTCCTCCACCAGGCTGTGTGGAGTGTTGCCGATGTGAATCTTGAAGATGTCAGTGCGAGCGTTCTTTTCTGGCAGCGGGATGAAGATCCTCTTTTCGAATCTGAAAACACACAACAGACCACACGCGTGTGACCAGCGGCTCTCTGAAAGTACTCATCTCGCGCTGAGCGTTTAGACTCCATTACCTATGTATCATTTTGGGATACTGATCTGAGTCTGCAAAGTGATCTTATGATCAAATATAAGAGGCAATTTTATCTTAAAATATCTACTGCTCACTCAAGGACAGTGAACTAAAATTGCTACATAACCTTATGGTCTAAAGTACAAGGCAATCATAGCTGTTCTAGTATGAGGAACTAGATGATCAAGTCTGCTTGAAGAGCACAGTGGACGATGCGAGGAAGTTGAATGCGGTCATAGTATTACATCAGCTACATATTTTGGGGCAAGACCCTGTTGTGCCTTGAAGACCAGAATGAGGATTTTGAATTTAATAAGTGCAGAGAGAAAGCCAGGGCAGTTGTTCATATTCGATTGCAAGAGTTGCGCAACCATTCAGTCTGTCTTGCTTCATAACATAATTTGCTTGAGCTTATAATACTTTTTCATAAGTTCACTGCAGGCTCAGCCTGGGAACCTAAATGTCACTGGGCCCCTGGGCATTTGCCCCCCCTGCCCTCCTCTTGGCGGGCCTGCTTACGATGGCTTGAAAATGTTTCTTGGGCTGTTTGTGATGAAACAGTTCGTAAGTTTACTAGTAAACAACGACTGATCATTGATCAAACATGATCGACAAAAACAATCACGATCTACGTCATCTTATGATCGACATGATTTTGTGATTTGAACAACCACATTATCTTCTTAAATACGTAGACAAAACACCAAAGAGGAGACTTAGAAACAGGGTTGGGGTGGGGGGGATTTCCCTACTAACCTTCTGCGAATGGCTGCGTCCAAGACCCAGGGGATGTTGGTTGCGCCAAGGACTAAGACGCCGTCATTGTTTGCGCCAACACCTAAAAGAAACAAATTGAAAATAACTAGGGCTGCTAATGATTAAATATTTTTAATAGTTAACTATTTCAGAATTAACGATGTTGTGTCCTAACAAAGATGACTCGCGTCGCCCTCCTCCTATATCCTGGCTTCGGACCGGCACCACCAGTGGCGTTCCAAGTGCGTTAACGTTGACCTTGATTACGTTTTTCAGTTCAAATGTCTTCCTTCAACCAATTACGTAAATAAACCAGCATGTTAACACTACTAGGTTCTACTAAGCAACGTGTTTTGTTGACAATACAACCGGCTGAGCTAAAAAAGTCTGTTACACGGAACTAAAATATCTATAATACCGGGGCACATTATCGAATTAACAAGCGGTCTTCAATTAATTGTAAAAATAAATTTAATCGTTAAAATTAATTAGTGATTAATCGATAAATTAATCGTTAACTTCCACAGCCCTAAAAATAACTGAATTATTGAACCACAATAGTACATTCGTCTCCTTCTCTCCTGCTCTAGTTGAAAGAAAATTAAAAGAAAATATATTATACTGACCCTTCAGGTGAATATTATGACCCTTGACCCTGCATGTGAATATATTATACTGACCCTTCAGGTGAATATTATGACCCTTGACCCTGCATGTGAATATATTATACTGACCCTTCAGGTGAATATTATGACCCTTGACCCTGCATGTGAATATATGATACTGACCCTTCAGGTGAATATTATGACCCTTGACCCTGCATGTGAATATATGATACTGACCCTTCAGGTGAATATTATGACCCTTGACCCTGCATGTGAATATATGATACTGACCCTTCAGGTGAATATTATGACCCTTGACCCTGCATGTGAATATATGATACTGACCCTTCAGGTGAATATTATGACCTTTGACCCTGCATGTGAATATATGATACTGACCCTTCAGGTGAATATTATGACCCTTGACCCTGCATGTGAATATATTATATTGACCCTTCATGTGAATATATTATAATGACCCTTGAATTGTATTACATTAACCCTCGACTCTTCATGAGAATAATATTATATTGACTCTTCACGTGAATATAATTATTATATTGACCCTTAATCTGCACGTACTTTCATTCATTCATTCATTCTGAGAATTTATAAAGCGCCTCTTCAAGATATCAGATATATTAAACGGGTTCTACATAAACTTACTAAATGAACAAGTGAATGCATAAAGGAATGAACAAATTAACCCCTTTCCCTTTACCCTGCATCTGAACCAGAAACTCGGTCTTTATTCGGCGAGCAGACTCCGACTCGTTTTCGCTCCTGGACGAGCACAGCGAGTCAACCTCGTCGATGAAGATGATGCTCGGTTGGTGAGTTCGAGCCAACTCAAACAGATTCCGGACCAATCTGAGAATCAAAACAAAACCATATACAACTGAGCAAGAGCCGAGAAAACGTAAAGAAAGGTAAATGAAGGTAAGACAACGTAAAGAAAGGTAAATGAAGGTAAGACAACGTAAAGAAAGGTAAATGAAGGTAAGACAACGTAAAGAAAGGTAAATGAAGGTAAGACAACGTAAAGAAAGGTAAATGAAGGTAAGACAACGTAAAGAAAGGTAAATGAAGGTAAGAAACGTAAAGAAAGGTAAATGAAGGTAAGACAACGTAAAGAAAGGTAAATGAAGGTAAGACAACGTAAAGAAAGGTAAATGAAGGTAAGACAACGTAAAGAAAGGTAAATGAAGGTAAGACAACGTAAAGAAAGGTAAATGAAGGTAAGACAACGTAAAGAAAGGTAAATGAAGGTAAGACAACGTAAAGAAAGGTAAATGAAGGTAAGACAACGTAAAGAAAGGTAAATGAAGGTAAAACAACGTAAAGAAAGGTAAATGAAGGTAAGACAACGTAAAGAAAGGTAAATGAAGGTAAGACAACGTAAAGAAAGGTAAATGAAGGTAAGACAACGTAAAGAAAGGTAAATGAAGGTAAGACAACGTAAAGAAAGGTAAATGAAGGTAAGACAACGTAAAGAAAGGTAAATGAAGGTAAGACAACGTAAAGAAAGGTAAATGAAGGTAAGACAACGTAAAGAAAGGTAAATGAAGGTAAGACAACGTAAAGAAAGGTAAATGAAGGTAAGACAACGTAAAGAAAGGTAAATGAAGGTAAGACAACGTAAAGAAAGGTAAATGAAGGTAAGACAACGTAAAGAAAGGTAAATGAAGGTAAGACAACGTAAAGAAAGGTAAATGAAGGTAAGACAACGTAAAGAAAGGTAAATGAAGGTAAGACAACGTAAAGAAAGGTAAATGAAGGTAAGACAACGTAAAGAAAGGTAAATGAAGGTAAGACAACGTAAAGAAAGGTAAATGAAGGTAAGACAACGTAAAGAAAGGTAAATGAAGGTAAGACAACGTAAAGAAAGGTAAATGAAGGTAAGACAACGTAAAGAAAGGTAAATGAAGGTAAGACAACGTAAAGAAAGGTAAATGAAGGTAAGACAAGCACCTGACCTTGGCTACAATGATACCTGTCAATAATAATAATAATAATCTTTGTTTATTGATTCAAACTGACATGAATGCAGTATGATTACAAGTCATAGATTGAATGGGATTATCACAAGTTATTACAGAAGTTGAATTTAACTGAACGGCAGCCATGCAAGGCGCCCATCTGTCCTACTGCTCATTTTACCGCCACCTGGCGAATGAAAGGCTGAGCCGACCTTTGGGAGGGTAGCGCAAATCGATCCCATGTCCATGCAGATCTTCTGCTCTTCCTGCCGGAGTGTTAACCATTCACCGAAACCCCTACCCTGGCTTAAACGGCAGCCCTTCAAAAAACCTGTAACATTAACCCAGCTAATCCTTACACTTCAAATGAGGCGCATGTATTAAAAGTTACTGGGAAAACAATGTAGTTTGTTGTTACGTGTTAAGCAAGTCCTTCACTGACACTCCTCAGCGCCATCGACTGACACTTGGTCATTAGACACTGGCACTTAATAAACAAATAATAATAATAATATTTATAATAACAACAGTAATCCTTGGCTCACAGTCTGTATCTGAAGGATCCACGTTCATATCTCGACTTACTTTTCGCTCTCTCCAAGCCACTTGGAGACCAGATCAGATGATGAGACGGAGAAGAATGTAGAGTTGCCAGCTTCCGTGGCCACCGCTTTTGCCAGGTATGATTTTCCGGTTCCGGGAGGCTGGAAAATAAAAGGACAGAAAATCAATTAGAAAATCCGAGTCTGCTTCAAGTGAAATCATAATTGAAGTGCCATTCATCCATTGGAGAAATCAAGTTGAATTCTGTTATATTATGGCAGAGGTTTGCTGGTAAATGTTCATAGAAACACCTTGGAAGACTCAATTAACTTATTAAGGCAGATTTAAAATCTATAAGCCAAGAACTTCAAAAAATCTAACAGTAATCTCTGAGAAGTTGATTTTGAAACAAAACCTTACCCCGAATAAAAGAATTCCTCTCCACGGCTTTCTTTTACCTAAAACAAGGAACAACGTTCTTAAACTTTCACCACAACTGGCAAGGTTTGAAACCAGGGTTCCATTTCCCGTTATGCATACGGTAGTTTCAGTTTAACGACACTGTGTGATAGCAAAGATCATTAGTGTCGCCCTCCTCCTTCATTCAGGCTTGGCACTGGCACTGACAGAGTACTACGATAAGTGGCGGAGTTTGTGATGCATATGTCCTCATCGGGTTATTTTATAGAGCACATCTCAAAAATATTCTGCACACAACTACAACTTACAGACTGATCTTCTGGATATCGACCTAATTACGGCTTGGTTTTGGTGTTTCATTGGTTCATGCCTTGTGCATCAGACAACGGCACAATAGAAGTTACTAACTACAGTTACAGTTACCTAACTGATCAAAACTATGTAATGACCTCAATAGCATCGTTACTGTAATTTCCATGATGGTCACATATCAATCAATCAATCGAGTTTATTGAACCCGTTCATTACATAATCAGAAAAGTACAATCATAACAATAAGCAAGTAGATCAGCTAATGTGCTGTACAATATTTTTATTATTCTACTTGTTTAACCTAAATAAAGTTTATAGTGAATGCATTTGTAGATGAAAGTACATAATATCATTAGGAGCAAAGGGCACTTCTTGAAAGGATAGACTCCTGCTGGTTAGGGGCCCAGGAGTGAAATCACAATCAAGTCATCATCCATAAGAGAAGCCTGGTTGAAATTCAATAGATTTCCAATTTAGAAAAAATAGGTAAAACAAATGAGTTTTATAATTATATTTGAAACTATCTGTCCAACAGAATTAAGTGCAATAGCACATAAAAACAATGGTAGACTGCAGAACGCCAGCCTACAGGAGTTTGGTAAACTACCAGTGCATGCTTGGCTCAATGAGTGGAAGCACGTCACCTACATATCTCCACAGGCTGTGGAGGAATGAAGAGGATGGAAGCAAGAACCTACCAGAATAAGAACTGATTGCACCCTGAATTTCTTACCTCTCCTTATGCTGTGCATATCAGTTCAGGTCTTTAACACTTTAATAAATAAATAATAAATAAAAAGTATGCTTACTGCAGAAGGACAGGTTTACCTACCTGTAAACAGATGTGGAAATTTAATCGGAAGAATGACGGCCTCCTTAAGGGCCTCCTTCGCCCCTTCCAATCCGGCCACATCACCCCACTTGATGTTCGGCTTTTCCATGATGATGGCCCCTGTCGGAAACACAAGACATATGATAACGAATTTCTCGGCAGAAGACGAACTAAGCCAGAAGGAAGAACAGAGTGAATGAAAGATCAAATGGACGAAAGAATCATAGAATGAACGAAGAATGGTAGAATAGACAACATGAATGACGGTGTTGGACCATTGCTGAACGAAAATGAATTAATGAAAAACCGTTAGACGTAGCCGCTAGGGGTGTTAAAGTTATTATTAAAACACGGCCCACATACCCAAGCCCAGTGGTGGTTGTACATGAAATTGACTGGCATTGGTCAGTGCCAACCGAAGTGGAATTTCATTGGACAGTTATAATGTAAACTGACCATCATTGGTCAGTTACAAATAAAATTTCATTGGACAGTACTTGAATATTACTGGCAATTTAATGTCATTGGTCAGCTACAACTTCAACTTAAATTCATTGGACAGGTCATTCCAGAGATGGGTAACTAATCGATTAGATTCTAATCAATTAATCAATTGATTAGACAAATAGCTAATTCTAATTCAAATCAAATAGCTACAAGATTTTGATAATTCTAATTCTAATTAATTAGCAAATTTCAGTAGCCAATTCTAATTCTAATCAATTAGCAATGTAACTAACAATTAGCTAATCAATTAGCTGTTTGTCTAAGTTTGGCTAATTCTAATTAATTAGCTACAAGATTTTGCTAATGCTAATTCTAATCGATTAGCAAATTTCAGTAGCTAACTCAAAATTCTAATTGATTAACAATTTAACTAATCGTGCCTATCTCTGTTGCAATTTAATGTCATTGGTCAGCTACAACTTCAACTGAATTTCATTGGACAGTAAAAACTGATGCTGAGTTCCATTGTCATTCACAACTAACGTTCAACTTAGATGGACAGTATTGACAACTGAAGTTTCATAAATATAGCAGTATACAAATACAGTACAATACAATACAATTGTATTTGATATTGCCCTCCTTCCAAAGTTCAGAAGTGCACACTCAACCATACAACAGAACGTCGACAGCACTGAGGTCCCTAAACAGAAGCTGCATTGGGTGAGGCTCGAACCCGTACTCTCCTCGTTACAGGCCGAGCGCTCTAATCAATCAGCCACCGTAACAAAATGATGAAAGTACCAGATAGCTTATCCTGCATTTTCTTCTTCTCTGGATCCCCAGAATCGTCGCTATCGCTGTCTGAAGCTCTAACAAAAACACGAAATACGTAAATTAGTTTTCGACACAAATCAACTGTAAACCATAACATCAAATATTCTCCCTTCAAGGAACATCTTTTTCTCTAAGCACTACTTTGAATCGATCGATTACCGGTGGTTACGGATTATTAATTATTATTATTAATTAGTAACTTCTATAGCACCGGTGTCTAATTCACAATGCATCAACCGATGGCACACCAAACCCAAGCTTTAATCAGGTTCACAAACAGAGATCAGTCCGTCGCGACTGCTCGGGGCAGGGAGATAGCTGAATGGCAACACACTGGCCCAAAAGGTTGACTCAGCCTTCCACTCCCTGGGGCCAATTTAAAATAAGCAGTACAACAGATGGGCGCTGTGCGTGCAAGGCTGCCATACAGTTAAATTAATTATCCTGTTACTACCATATCCAGTTTGAATTATAAACAAATATTATTATTATTATTATTATTATTATTATTATTATTATCTATTATTATAAAATCAGAGTTTTTAAAATCATGGTTCTTAAATCATGGTTCTAGGGCCTTTCCGTTAAAGTGGATTGAATTAATCTTTTAGGAAGAAAGTTTCTTGAAGATTAGTTCCAAGATGAAGGCCATTCGGGGTCCATATCGTTTCTATCGCGATAGTAAAACAGTATCTCGTCTGAAGCTCAGAAGGATGGATTATTATTATTATTATTATATAGAGACAGCTTATTGTGCTGTTCCAGAGAGATGATCCAGCAACAGCGAAACTCAAGTCATACTGCCTAGTTCCTGTTGCTGTGAATTTAGGATGCCACCACGAGTTGTCAAACTCAAATGATGCTGGCTGTGGAGTTAAAGGAATTAAGATGTATAATCCGATGAGAATACCCTGGGCCAAACAATGGAGGCCGTTGTAGAGGAGCAGCCCATCTTGTACTTTATATGGTAGCTGAATGTAGCTTTGACAACTATACACCAGTTTCAAAACAATGGAGGGCTTAGTTGGCCCAGACGGCCAGCTATTACATGGATGCATGGCGTATTTAGGGGGTGGTTTTACACGTGCAAAGCGTCCCAAAGTAAATGCATTATTGTTATTAAAAAATAAAAATGTAGAAAAATGCGACCATGTCCAATGGACCCCCACCCCCCGAAAACCAAACCCTGAAATTGGTTCTTGGCTATGCTACTGCATGGATAGTCTACCATACAAGTACTACTGGGCATCAAGGTGTTTAACTGTGCTTGCCAATGTCACATCCACATCGCTAGGGTCTCAAATGATCCAGCCTATGCGGTAACACCCACTGAAACCAGTTTGTGCCATCAGATCAGGAGCGCCTCAAATGAGTTTCTCTAGAACAGGAGCTACATAAATCTGAGATTACGATTACTGCCTACTTTTTCCCAGTGTCTGAGTCTTTGACCGGTTTCTTTTTATTGTCCTTGTTTTTGACGTGCTCCTTGAGTTTCTCGGCCCTCTCGAGATACTGGCCGCACTTGGCCCGAATGCTCTCCTTGGCCTTGTCGCTGTGAGCCTCATCTACAAATTCAGAGATGCACATCACCAGTAACATATAGCAACTGCAATAATAGTAACTGTAAAAACTGTAATTTAAAAAAATCATCTGTAATAATAGTAAGTGGAATAACTGCAATATAGTTATTGGAATAATAGTATCTATTAAGTGAAATAATAGTAGCTGTATCAATAGCAACTGAAAAAGTAGTATTACTAATAATAGTAACTGTGATAAAAGCAGCAGTAATAATAGTAACTGTGAAAAGAATAACAGGAATAGTAACTGTAATAGATACTAGCTGTAATAAATAGCAATTGTAACAAATAGTAATGGTAACAAACAGTAAGTTCAATTTCAACTATAATAATAGTAACTAGTAATATTAACAGTAATGGGGCAGGGAGGTGGTCGAATGGCAAGATTTCTGGCACGAAGGTCAGAAGGATGAGGCCACGTGGGTTCGATATCCGCTAGCCACATAACGTTGGCTCAGCCTTCAACTACTTAGGTGGCAGCTGTAAAATGAGCAGGAAATATGGCACGTTGCAGACTGTCATACAGTAAAATTCGACTTCTGTTAAACGTGTTATCATCTGTTACTACTATATCATGTAATCTTACTGCGTACTTGTCAGTTTGAATTAATAAACGAATATTATTATAACAGTACTTAGCCTATGACACTCAGAGTCTGCATACTACTTCAGTTAAACAAATCCATTCACAATGCGAGCTCTTTGGCCATTCTCTGCATGTTTTCTGTGAGCACTTGACAACCTTCTAGTTGATTACTATATTTACTGAGTTGCTCGTCATTCTCAAGAAATTCATTATCAGCTCAAGATTTTCATTCTCAATTAAAGAATTAAAGACTTTTTGTTCACATCTTAATTCATGTCGTTAGATTTCACAAATTCTAACTGATTGCTTGAGACTAGAGTTCGTTCGCTAAGTACGTACATTTGATGGCATGAAGGAAATATTCGACTCCATGCTCGTAAAGCCTCAAGGCCTCCTCATAGTTCTTGGCCTTGTCTTCCTCCGTTGCCTTGGTAACAATGTCTATGGCTTTCTAAAAATGTCATCAGTCAAAATTTATACAAAACATTTTACATTTATCCACAAAAGATATGGTAATTATCAAGACTGGTTGCTGGTCTACCATTCACTAGGTAAGCAATATGGCCTTGGCCGCCCCAGGCTTAGATCGAATAGAAGGCTGCTACACTACCAGTGACTTCACCAAGTAAAGAAACAAACTCTTATTTGGTCTGTAATATATGCACTACCTTAATATATGAACTAGCTATTAATGTTAAATAGAACTACTTAAAGGTGGATATTTAGCCAAATCTTGTAGCTAATCGATTAGAATTAGAATTAGCTGCTTATCTAATAATTCTAATTGATTAGATATCCCAATTGCTAATCAATTAGAATTAGAATTAGCTACTGAAATTTGCTAATCGAATTAGACAGATTAGAATTAGACAAATTTTGTAGGTGAGCAAAATTAGCTGTCTGTCTAATCGATTAGCTAATCGACTAGAATCTATTCGATTAGTTACCCATCTCTGAAAGACATACACCTTCAATTAGTTCTGGACCAACTAAAAGTTCGTTTCTTTAAATATCTGTATATTGGTGACTTACATACTGAGTGAATTGCGTTACGGGGTGTCGGTGTTAGGTAGCAGCGCTCTATTCGATCGAAGTCTGGGGGAGCCATATTGGGCCGGCGACCAGTCTTCACAATTACTAAAGGTTCCATATTTTGTATACAAGTTATCAGTAAAAAATCATAATCTCCGAAGAAAGACAATAAATTGGAAAAATTTGCATAGCGCGGAATTTCTTTAAAGCAAGTAAACATTGACATTTAGCTGAACGGCCAAAGCCGGATACCTGAAGCTGAGCCATGACGCGTAGACTTTTAAAGAGGAAAAACGACCTAAAATGCGATTAATACTAAAACTGCTTCCAACACTCGTCTTAAAAGACACCGTTTCCAAACACAACGATTACGTCACCTTCGTTACGCCTGTGTCATGTGAAAGACACTCACTGTGGTTAGACAGACCCAACCAAATCCACCCAAAAACAGCTCAAAACACGAATCTATCACATCATCAGCACACACAGAACTCTCTGTATTTATTTAAACTGTAGATAATAGCAAGGACAAATTTTAACCTGTAGACTGGTCATTCTGTCCAAGCAATTAACAGATTTATTTAATAATTTTAAAAGAAAATCGGCGAATTATCGATTCAGACACCATCAACAAAACATTAACTGATAGGTGGCGCTTAACACCGCAGACGCAGAGTCAATATTACTTGCGAAGAAGAGATTACTATGCGAGCCACACCTTGTTTTCAAACCACCCTTATCTGACATTGCCCGGCTTAACTACCATACCTCACATTAGGCCTACTTCACTTTACCACGCATCTCCTCATGGCATCCTACTCCACCTTGCCTCCACTCACCATACCTCATCCCAACTTACTGAGCCTAACTTTGTTTCGCATGAATTGACCTTTCTCACTTCATACCTTACGGTTAATCGTAATCGTAATCGCGAAACTTCTAAAGCGCCACACGAAGGCCAAGCGCAGGGCACCAGCTTATTCACGAGCGCTGAAGCTAACTTAGTGTAATTAACAGCTTCTATTGCGCCGGTGCAATAATGCGAATAGGCTACTGCAGACTCTTCGCCTGTGTTCTGCACAATCCTTGTCATGTATTGCATAAATTGCTAGTGCCAATGAAGCAAACTCGCTACTCCATGCCGCTCCGGTCCACAGCCGTGATCGATCGATCTCCTATTTGACACACTTGACTCAAAAACAGAAACGGCCTTTGACAGTTTTGTGCTATAGGCAAGGACAAAAATGCCGTCCCTTAGGCCTACTCATGAATTACCTCTTTTTGACAGAATTGACCATCGTGTATTTTGCCGGAATTTACCGCCCCTTGAAGAACGCCGCTCTAGGCAGCCGCCTATAATCGCCTATCTATAGGGCCTACCTAAAGCCGGCACTGCTGAAAAATGCTTCCTTACGAAGATTCAATACAAATAAACAAGGTTTCCCTAGATCTGGCTATTAAAATATAGGCTATAGGCTCGTCATTTTCCCGTACGACTATGACCCTATAACTCTTCCTCCCCTATGTTCCCATTTGATATACAATAACTTCTGCCATTCAATTCTTGGCTTGTGCATATGAATTCTTGTTTGCTTGTTTGAATGTATGCCATGCACAGTGCTGTGCGTGTGCTAATGCTTCTCATTACTGAATATACCTGCTTACTTACTTACCCAGAAAACAATGGCGACTGTGGCCCACCTCGACAAGAAACCAACTAAGGATCATGTTACATAACACAGAAAAGCCACCTCAACCAATGAACAGTGACCGTTCCCTTTCTGACCAATAACACTAAGTAGGCCACGGGTGCGTTTAGCTGCGTTCTCACTGGCCTACTAAAACAGACGAGGATTTCATAAGAAAACAGGTTCTTTACGCCTTCAAACTTTTCTCCTAATTTTCTCAGTTATTTCTCAACCCAAGAACCCCAAAACACATATTCAATGTAGTTTCGACTCCTGGATCCGATCCTGTAAGTTTCGTCGCAAATATCGAAACTTTTGAAAATATAGATGTATGGCCGATTTTGGAAGTCGTTTTCAGCAAGACATTTCGACGTGTTTCGCAGTCGACGTTAGACAAGGCTTCAACACAGGCAAACAGTCGGTCAATGTATTGGACTTACGTTGAACGGGCCAGAACGGCTGACTGTAAAGTCGAGGATTACCTGATTTCTGACGATGGTAGATGTTTTTCTTAAGTGGTAAGTCCATTCCGAATCATATTTTCGATGATTTTTGTCAAAATCGTGGAAAACACGTGTTGTCTAAGATTCACTTTGAACACATTTTGTCGATTTACGGTGTTTTTCAGTCTCACCATCGCCATCTAGCGAATACCATTGGGACATTCGAAGCTGATTTACTGGACTTTTCAGAAACTGCTCTGCCACCTGGTGAATGTAAAGAGATCTCTTTAGCATTCATTTATCTTCTGAAATTTCAAAACAGTTTTTTTTAAATGACCAGAATCAATCGAGGACGCTAAGAAATTGAGCACAGATGTTTTCTAAAGATTTTAAGACAGTTAATAAGCCGTGGTAAATTTTATTAATTATTTGTTACATTTATATAGCCCAATATGAGACTTTCAAGGCAGGTGAGGGGCGTGTACATTGTTGTACAATGAACGTACGTACAGTCGAACGAGCTTAATGCTAATTAACACGTGCGTGTATAGGCGGGAAAGATAATCCCAGCTCGTCAACAAGCTAAGGCGCTCTTCCCCGTTTCCTTAGAGCATGCTCGGAGTAGGCCTACGTGTACGCGTATATGTATGTATATGTATGTATGTATAAGCACTTGTTATAGCGCCCCTTCAAGATTTCTACTTCAGAGGCGCTCCGACTACAGACACTGAATCGGAGTTTCACGTCGAAGCGCATGAGCAATTGCGAGTGAAGGACTAGCTTGCCCAGGGTCCCTAGTATACGCGGCGGATTGAGGTGGATTCGAACCCGCAACCCTCGGGCTACAAGGCACCGAACATACCTTGCATGACTGCCGTATGCAGTTAAATTCGACTCCTGTATTATTGTGATCATCCGTTCGTACTGAATTTTAATCTTACTGCGTTTGGCGGTTTGAATTAATAAAGAATATGATTATTATTGATTATTATTATTATATCTCTGTCTTGTGTCTTATTCATGCGTTGAAGTTTTGTAACAAGGGTGTCATAGGTATGTAATGTTAATCAATGAGATATATTATACATTTAAATGAATTTAATTGTTATGTATAACATAATTTAATAATTATAATATTATATCTCGACAGAACATACATACTGCCTTATGGTGATCATTTCTCCTATCTATGTTGATTGGATTCTATGTAGGTTTATCTAAAGCGAGCGATCTAGTAGAGGGTGTAGGAGTTATAAATTTACTGTTTTAATTGTGGAAAACGTTACTCCCCTTTCTAAATGGCAGATCAGTCGTTTCTTTGGCAGGTTTTTCAAGGGTAAAGCTCTTTTACTGATTGAATTGTGCGCTTTTGTTAAAAATATGACGGTCATCATATGCAGACCCCACTCCTCGCTGTAGTGAAATGTTCAGTTGAACTAATATAAAGTCGTTATCTATCAATTTATGTAGCGCTACTCTGCGAATTCTGCAGTCGGCAAGTTCAGAATCTCAGAGTAGAGTTGTGAGTTCTTTCGAGCCAGGATAAGCGCATCGATTCAGGGCCGGATTAAGACTTCCTGGGGCCCTAAGCCAAGAGCAGGGATAAGACATCCGAGGGCCGGCCCTAAGCCCAAAGCAAAGCCAATTACCGAAGTCAGTGGCGGCGCCAGAGGGGAATAGAGGGGCTGAACCCCCCCTAACTGTGGCTCAGCCCCCAAAAAAGTGGGAAATCAGTGCAAATCACAGGGAGGAGGGGACAAAAGGGAAGGGCTTGGAGCTTTAGCCCCCCCCCCACCTGAAATCCTGGGGCCTCCACTGACCTGAAGTACGGTTATCTGAACACAAAGTTCTAAATGTACAAGTTGTACATGATAAGCTATGTTTTTTCTAATGAAATATAGTCCTATACAGACTGAGTGTGAGTCTGTGAATAGGGTAAGTAAGTAGGTAGTAACTAAAACTTGCTAGCACTGAAAAAACGTTTCAGGGTAAAGCGCTAAATTATTTAAAATTATTCAAAATTAGGAATTTTTGCTACAACAATTTAATTTCTCTGGATTTCGGTCCCACAAAAACGTTGTGGAACTTGTGGGCACCAAGCCATGACTTAGTGGTAAACTTGCGCTTTAGGGGTCCTGAATAATGACACCCATATTCGAAGTATGTATTATAATCAGCCTATTTAAATGGAAGAAGTTTAGCACTAATAATGGTGTTAAGCGTCGTGAGGGGGTTAGGTTAGGTTTGTGTTGTCATTAGAAAATCTTAAAATCAGGACCCCTAAATTAAGTTTAATTAGTTGGCTTATGCCTTATACTTTCGTATTTAGTTTATTGCATCCGAATAAAGTAAACAGGGAAGTATAACTGTAAAGGGTAGGTAACGTGCAGTTTAGCGTCATTATCTAAGCATTATCTAAAATTAATTCCTGTTTTCCTATCATGTAATTTAGTATTGTCAATTATTTTAAGGCAGATAAATTATTGCAGTAAAACTGGAAGTTGGATGAACGATGAAATATGTTATAGTACAAGTAGAAGTTGGATAATTGATGGAAATATGTTATAGTTGAAGTAGAAGTTGGATAAGTGATGAAAATATGTTATAGTTGAAGTAGGAGTTATATGAGCGATGAAACCATGGTATTGATGGTAAATAACTGCAGTTAAAGTAGAAGTTGGATGAGCGATGAAACCATGGTATTGATGCTAAATTATTGCAGTAAAACTAGAAGTTGGATGAGTGATAAAAACTTGGTTGCAGTGTGTCAGTTTTAAATGATAAATTAACAAAGATTATTTAAGAATTTGTTGGTTTAAGAAAATCTAGACGTGTAAGTTTTCGTTTTCTTTGCGAATTGCAGAGTGGACCGAGACAGAAGCGGTCAGATAACAGCACACGAATTGGGACCAGCACTTTCGAATGGTCAGTGGTCAACACAGACACAAACCAACACACAAACAAACACACACGTTCTGTCTGTCTTTCTCTTAATTTCTCTGTCTGTCTCTCTGTGTGTCTTTCTCTGTGTCTCTCTCTTTGTCTATTTCCCTTTGTTCCTTTCTACCTGTATTTCTGTTTTTCTCTTCCTCTTGTTGGTGACGGGCAAAGTTGTGGAGCAATGCTAAGAATCTGGCGTGAACAGCAGAAGGTCATTGACTTTGCAGAATTGAATAAAAGATATAACACTCTTTTTTATTGAGCCTGCTCCCTGAGGATTGGATGCTTGTCATTAGACAGTGGTGCAACAAATGTGTAGAATAATTAGTCTGGGTTCAATCCTCCTTCCTAGAGACGGTTTCTCTGTAGGGACATTGAGAAAGTCCTTCACTCACAATTGCTCAATGCCATCAATTGGTCATTAAATATTGGTGCTCAAGAAATGCATAATAATAATTAATTATTACAGCTTCGAGCTTCCTACCCTGAGACGGTTACTGTGCAGGGACCTTGAGCAAGTCCTTCACTCAGAATTGCTCAGCACCATCGTTTGATGCTTGGTCATTAGATAGTGGCAGTTAAAAAATGTGTAATAGTAATATATGGTAGTTGTAACTATAGCACAGGTGTGGAGTATTTGGTATGTGAAACGATGTTTGTTTTGTTTCTTTCTGTAGGCACTTGGACACCCTTCAACCCAGAGACCATTCGCATGATGATTGGTAAGTGTACTGTAGCTAGTATATCAGGAGACATGTGCATAGACTAATAAGCAAGGTAACAAGTAGTATTTGCCACAAGCATAAAAAATAAGAAGTATGGTAGATATTTTTCATTATCTTGTGGTCGACTGCCAGTTAATTACCATAAGGAAAAAGGTTAGGGTATGATGCAGAAATGGGGGAACTGTCAGCGAAGAGGTCAAGGGTTCAAATCCTCACCAGGGAAGAAAGTTCTTTGAGATTTTAGCTCCACTCATCTAGCCCAGTTACAATGAGTACATTGACAGTACACTGTCGGTTGTAAGACCAGGTGGCGAGGGAGAAGACTGACCACGCACCCTTGTATACCAAGGCTAAGAAAATGAACACTAACAGTTCATACCCTTGGCTGCCTATCTCTTGTGCTGTTATAGGTTGCAAGGTAGGTATGGTAGGGCAGGTCGAGTTATAGGTAAACTTTTATTGGGCAGGATAGGGTGGATAGAATAGTGTTGGGGTTTAGAGTAATGGTAATTCTATGGCACGACGAGCAGAAGATCAGCACAGACACGGGATCGCTTCCCGCTACTGTCCCAAAGGTCGACTCAGCCTTTCATTCGCCAGATGGCATTGGTAAAATGAGCAGTAGGATGTGATGGACGCCTTGCATGGCTGCCAAATAGTTAAATTCGACTCCTGTAATAACTTGTGATCTTCCATTCATACTATGAATTGTAATCATACTGTGGTGTGTCAGTTTGAAATAATAAACGAAGATTATTATTAAAGCTGGGAAAATACTCGTTCGTTTGAGGGTGTGGTTTGATTCCTGTAACCTATTGCATTGACTGAAAGATGATTGGTTCATTGTGAGGCTTAGTTTGATTCCTGTGACTGATTGATTCAGGATCGATCTGGTTTCAATTGAGGATGATTGTTTGCATTGATTGGCAGAACTGCTTCCGTGGATTCGATCGCGACAACTCGGGATCGATCGATCAAGCGAGAGCTGGTCGCGGCCCTCACCAGCTTTGGTAATAACACCGTAATTGTAACTGTAGATATAAAGGTTGTTGCTGCATCGTTTTGTGTCATGTGGGGAGAGGTTTAGGGTAACATTCTGGCACGAGAAGATCAGCATGTACGCGGGATCAATACCCGCTACCTCCCAAAGGTTGAATAAGTCTTTCATTCGCCAGGTGATGATGGTAAAATGAGCAGCCAGACAGATGGGTGCCTTGCATGGCTGGTTAAATTCAACTCCTTTAATAACTTGTGATCATCCTTTCATACTATGAATTGTAATCGTACTGCGGTGTGTATGCATGTATCAGGACACATTTTAAGTATCTCACTAATTGAATTAATAAACGAAAATCATTATTATGTTTGTACCTCGGCTGAAGGACTATTAACACTTTATTGACGAGCTGCATTGGTTTCCCAGTCGCTTTTAGTACACCCATGCCGTCTGTCAGCTGTTGACGGGAATCTGTTAGTTGTCTGCACTTGTGTGCATGGGTCCACCATTGGTGACTCTTTCTAGTGTACTATGCATTGTTTTACGACTTGATGTAATAGTCTAGTTGTAAACGACATCTAACACCTGACATCATATAGGCTCGCGCACAGACAGCACTTTAGTGAGATACTTAAAATGTGTCCTGATACATGCATACTCTTGTCGTTAAAGTGTTAAACCTCAGGGCTGATGTTGGTGAGGCTCAGTGGTCCTGCGAGAACTCTCCAGTCTCTAGTTATCTGATTGTTGTTTACTTTCAGATGCACTTGTTTTATTGATAATGAATTTTAATATCACTTAGTGCAACACTATTAGTTTTATTTTTGCATTTGCAATTTAAGCGCCACTATTATTTTGACAACAATGCACCAGTTGATGGTGCTCATCGGCTTTGTGTGTAGGACTTGCCCAGGATTCTGACACAGTACCATCTTAGAGGAAACTCAAACCTGCACAATTTGTATTGGTAGGAGTACGCTCAACTAATCGGCCACTGTATCGTGTACTGTTAGCTAAAAGGTGCTATTTCACGTGTCTAGATAACTAAGCATTTTTTACTAATGAACCAATTAATCATGGCTAATTAGTTGTTGTTATTATTATTGTTAGGTATTGTTATTTGTAAACAAATGAGTGATTAGTTTATCCTTTATTATCTCTGACCAATGTAAAAGTTCACAGAAGAACTTTCCGGAAATCTTATCTATTCTAATCTAGCGCCATTCTTAATGTCTAGTCAATGGGGTGAATTGAAACTTGTGTCTGCTTGCAGGTTACCGTCTTTCAGACCGGTTCTATGACCTTCTGATTAAGAAGTTCGATCGACAGAGCCGTGGAACAGTCGCTTTTGACGACTTCATTCAATGCAGTGTTGTGTTACATGTGAGTAAATAGACTTAATTAACGTACTTAATCAAGTTAATTGAATTTAAGTAACATAATTGATTAATTAAGACCCTGGGAGAGAGAAGGGATCGCGTGTTGCCCATTAGAATAGCTGGAAAATGTCTGTTCGACTGAGTTCGAGAAAATAATGAATTTTAGTTTTGCATCCAGTGAATGGATTTGTCTATTTCAGTCAAAGTACTGAAATTTGTAGCCAGCATTCCTAGAGATCATCTTTAAAAAATTTTCTAAGTCAATTTGCAGCATTTGGTCTGTTTCCAAAGCACGTGCAAATCATCGCCCATTCTCACTATTCATGGTTACACCCGGTGGCTCTGTTAAAGGCTGATCCTCTCTTTGATCAGCATCTGCAGGAATGTATGTTGTTCCTGGTAAAGGTCTTTGACCGGCATTCATTCGCAGTTGCTGGTTTATCCATCTGGAACTGTCTACATCGTCCATGTTTGCAACTCTCCAACCGAGATATTGTCTTTCGCTCTCAAACTGAAAACTTACTTATTCCAGTCTGTTTACAGCTCTTAAGGGGCCATCCATTTAATATGTATGCAGAAATCCAGAAAATTGACCCACTCCCTGTATGCACGTTCACTTTTTTACACCCCCCTCTCCCAAGTGTACGTACGCTTGACCCACCTCCGAATCCTGTAGAATGGTTCATATTTAATCCATTCAGAAACAATCAAGGATTAATAATATTAACGTTATTTCATCCATTCAGAAACAATAAAGGATTAATAATATTAACATGTTTAATAAAAAAAGATAGTCCACCGCCTTTGTCTGAAGTTTAACCGCCCCCCTCTGTCCTATGTACTTACATTTTCAGTGGACCCCTCCATATGCAAGCATATGCATTTGGGTTTATCCCCTCCGTGCATACATACTAAATGGATGTTGTTTGCCCGGCTTCAGTATGCACTTCTGAACTTAGTAAGGTCATGATCAAATTACACTTATATTGTATTGCATTGTATTCTCTGCCGAGGCCAAAGTTGGACTTGAAAGTTGACATAACTTGTCAGTTACTGAAGACACCCGATCAATTTTCAATGTTTCAGACATTGACTACCTCGTTTCGCCAGTTCGACACGGACTGCGATGGATGGATTACGCTTAGCTATGAACAGTTCATCAGCCTCGTATTCAGCCTCAAGTCCTAACTGTCGGCTGATGCCTGGACCAAACAGAGGCAGGATCTTTGGTCCAGTTCCTTGAGAGGGAACATCTTGACGATTCCGATTTTACCTTCTGCCATTACTGTTTGCGATGACAATTGAATTTGAACATAGCTAAATAGCTAAGTAAATCGTACAAGATAATACATTAGTTTGTGCAGAGATGATGTATAATGTATTTTCGTATGTGAACTGTTATGAAGGATTTTAGTCTTGTTAATGCTGAAGTTCAAGTTGTTGGGTGTTATATTGTTTGGCTGTTATGTTTGGTTGTTTATTTGGTTATGTTGTTAATGTTGTGTGTTTAGTTCTTGTTGCTGTTTGTGTTCTTGTTGTTTGTGGTGTTGCTTTCTTGTATTGTCTGACGTTGTTTGTGTTCTTTGTTTGGTGTTATTTCTGTTCTTGTAGTTTAGTTGTTGTTTCTAATCAAGCGACGTTTTCTTCTTTTTTCTGATGGTCTGATGCTTTTTAATCACGTAACCGATTTGTCTTACGTTACAAATTCGAACTCTTTTTACTCGCTTTAGCAAAATTAAAAATAAGTCAAATACAGTGTGTGTGTTAAATTGAATTAAAAGATTTATTATTCTTATTATATTTCTGGGGAATTTAGTGGAACATTTTAGGAAGTTGCTGCTTTTTCAAATAAATTTCTTGCTGTTTTCATTTTTAAATTCTTGTTTTATTAATCTTAATATATAAGTTGAAATAATAAAAGTGAAATCAGACTAATTTTTCTGCCTTTGGTTTGCAGATGCACCAGGTGTAACTTGAATATATTAACCAGTAAAATTCCAAGTGATGCTGCTGTAACTGGATGTATTACCTTTCATTACGTTATGCTATGTTACAGATGTAATGTAATTGAACATTTTTATAGCACCCCTTCAAGATCTACTCAGAGGCGCTCTCTGCACTAGCCTATATGATGTTAAATGTCATTACTAACGAATAATAATAGGCCCTAATATTATTACATCAGTTAGCAAAACAATGCACAGTATTAAGGCTGAAAGAGTCGCCAGTGGCGAGCCCACACACACACGAGGAACCAACCAACGGATTCCTCTCGACAGCTGAAGATGGCATGGATGTTCAGTCTTTGATCTACAGGTACATAATTGCATTATTTGATTCAGCTTGCATTAAACGCTGTGGCATCCATTCAATCGGGAAGCGGTGGTGAAGGTTCCTACCCGATCAATTCATTGAAAAATGAGCAGGGTCGAGGTGGGTGGTGGTGGTGTAGGCCTGTAGGGGTATGTTCGGTGCCTTGCAGCCGGAGGGTTGCAGGTTCGAATCCACCTCAAGCTGCCGCGTAGGGACCCTGGGCATGTCCTTCACTCTCAATTGCTCATGCGCTTGGGCGTGAAACTCCGATTCAGTGTCCGCGCTGTAGTCGGGAGCGCTCTGAGTAGAAATCTTAAAGGGGCGCTATAACAAGTGCTCATACATACATACATACACACGGTCGCTATATAAAATTGAGTAGGCTACATTTACATTTATCTGCGTATCGATTTGGTTTAAGTAAGCTGGTTCATTGCACATATGAAAACGGCGCTATTGAAGTTATTACCGTTACGACCATATCTGTTACATTATGGTTGGTGGTTACGACTAAGTGAAAATCAAGGACAAGTCAACAAAGAGAACAAAATTAAAAACCACAGAAAGTGGTCTGTTGTACCTACATGCACCATAATTAAGGTTTCAAGAGCTTCAAGGTACTCCGTCTGTGTTAGAACTTCAAATCCAAATAAACTGGGAACTTAGTAATTTCTATATCTCATGCTAAATGTAAAAGTACACATTTTCTAGAGCCAATTTTCAGTGATTTAGTTGGTCATAGCATGCTTTGATAATTTATATATACACCATTGACGTTTCCCATAGAAAGAAAGTTATAAACTGCTTATTTACTTAAACGCATTCAATTTCAAATAATTTTTATAGACCAGTTGCCCGCTTGCTTACGTACATGCGTACTTACTTACTAACCGCAAGTTAGGTATAGAACTGGGTTGTTACCGAATTGCTTTCGATTTAGTAGAAACCTGGAATGTTTTGTTTTTATTGAATGAAATAAATTTACAATTTAATCGTAAATAATGAGCGTTCCACACGAAGTTCTAGCGGCCGGTTGGATTCCGTTTGTGATCGTTTCAGTTGTAAGTGCTAAAGATTCGTAATCAGATGAATGAGCTTCGTTCAGTTAACGACGGAGTAGATTAGGGGCACTGTTTTGAATTGAATTGAATTTCTTTATTGCACAGAACAGGTTTTAGGTTACAATCATGAACTAGTTTCCCGGTAAACTATTTTCGTCAATCCAGCTTCCATTTGCGCAATTATTCTTGTCAATCCAGCTTCCATATAGGTAAACAATTATTTTTAATCAATCCAGCTTCCATTTTAAATTGACATTATCAAATATGCCAATGCAAAATAATTTGGGGACCTAAACTTAAGAATTACCAAAGATTGTCTATCGTATTAGAGTCCCTGATTATTCTAACAGTAGGTCCTGTGCGCTGGTTCCTGTCGATATCTTTCTTGTGTCGTTCATGACAACATGTCGTCTGGCATCAAAAATGAATTCAACACCTACCTGTATAGTTCTCACACACCTGAATATACGTTTGTAAAATAAGCAGAAAACAACTAGACAAAATTTATTAGGAAGAAACACGACCAAATAAGAAACTAATGCTGGCAATACATGTCTGTGTTTATTTCCCTTCTTGAATTGTATTTCAAATGGTCGTTTGATGTGATAAACCCATTCTAAAAAACAAGTTTCTTGCAATGTTGTCATTTTTAATGCATTATAAAACTACATACTGATACATTCATTCTGTAAAGGTAGGTTACGTCTATATTTTTCATTTAAGATGGTAGGCTGTAATGGTGGAATAATCGGTGACGCTAAACGATAGATTACCAAATAAAAATTAGAAACCTCAGATTTCTATTCCTAGATATACTAAACAGACGAACTGAAAGATTGAGACCCATTATATTTGAAAACCCCGATCCCATTCAATTTTCTGAGGTAGCTACTGCACAGCACTGAGAAATTTTGAAGTGTTATCTTCAGTGTTTCCATTAGAGTTCAAAATGAGGACGTTTTTATGTCCTGACCTAGAATTTTTTGGACGTAGCTCATTTCTTATGGCTGTTACACCGAAAAATCTGTACGTTTTGTAGTTTGGACGTTTTTTATGGACGTTAAAACGGCCATTTGGGCGTTAACAGGAAACACTGGTTATCTTATATTTTCAGGCATATAGTCTAGTAGGCTGTAGCCTATTGTAATTGAAGCATATCTTCCAAACTGTGTTAACACTTTAACGATGAGCTGCATTGGTTTCCCAGTCACTTAGTACGCTCTCATTGTTACAGTGTTTTTAACAGGTTTCTTGGCTCAGTTTAAAAATAAATTATCAAACTATTTAATGTTGTATTTTCAGCTCATTCTGTTCTTTTCCTTTGTCTACATCCATTGTCATCAACATCGAACGGATGGGAACGTCTGCTCGACCATCATGGCCTTCCTTGGGTTGGCCGTTGCCTTGGCAACATGTGCGCTTGTTCCTGTCGATATCTTTCTTGTGTCGTTCATGAAAAATGCGGACGGACAGTTTAAGGTTGGACGATAATTTGAGGCAGTGCTTCAGTAATACAGATCATGTACATTAGATGTAATGTAACAAAACAATTATGAAGTAAGTAAGAAAACGTTCTTTGTTGGCATGAGACAACACGTTGCAACAAAACAATGCATACAATAGCGAAAAAGTAGCACAATGTCCGTAGAAAAATGGTGCCATATTATAAACATTTTTGAATGTGTAAACCAGTGGTTTTCAACCGAGGTTCAGTGGAACCCTTAAGTCCGGGGTTCCGCCGTAGTGGTTAAAACACCAAATCAATTGACAAAAGGATGAGCAATGAGCAGAATGCTTCATAGCTTTCAGTCATTCTAGCTAGACATAATTCAATAATTCTATGTTAAAATAATTAACTTTAATATCGCAACATTACAAGTTATAATTACATTTATTTCTTGAAAAATTGGATGGGTGAAACGTGCTGGGTTCCATGAGTAAAGCCGGCTTTGTGTAAGGTACTGTCACTGCAAAAGTTCCTGTTTAGAGAGAAATTATCTGTTATTAGTAATTTATTTTGTCAATATCGTTAGCAAAACATTTCTCCTAAAAAATTAGTAAACACGGTTCATGTACCGGGGTAACAAGACTACTTGGAAATTCATCTGCGTGCACATCCTCTGTTCCAAAACAGTTTTGGGATATGGTTTTTTCTTAACTTGTTGAGCTTTATAGCTTACCACACCTCAGATTCACATGACTTTTCGCCCATTAAAAATGTTTTGTAATAATAATAATAATAATTGTTGGTCTCTTACATTTCGCTTGCATTACCTGACCTTCTGGCTATTCACCTAACTGTGACGTGATTTGGTGTGCCGTCGGTTGACGCTTTTGCGTTAGACACCGGAGCTATAGAAGTTGCCAATTACAGTTACAATTTACTTTACGTTGATTTGAGTTTTACTTTTTCCTTTCAGCCTTGGGCAAAAGATCCTGGTGTAAGGGGATCGATCGAGGATGGCCTAGTCTACACCTACTATGGTTAGTCAATTTATTATTATTGTTACTATTATTATTATTATTTTATAATCTAGTGGTCAACATGCTGGACTGTCAGTTTAGAGGTCGGAAGTTCAAATCCCTGCATGGCAGAAATTTGTTTAGAGATTTCTGCACCACTTGCACCTCTGGCCAGCTCAGTTCAGCTGTAATGAGTACGCTGACCGTAGATTGTCAGTGGGAAGGCTGGCCACCCGCTCTCATAAGCCAAGGCTAAGAAAATGAAGTCGCTAATGCATCATACCCATGGATGCCTCTCGAGTCTCGAGGTTAGCTTAAGGACTGTTCTTCTGTTATTTCTGTAACTGAAAAAGTTCACTTTGATCTAGTATGGCTGCATTCTTACGATAAAGCGTACACCTCTAACCGATTTTTCTACAGACAACATCAATAAGTTTGTTAAACTACCTTAGGTCTGTATTTTCTCCTATAAACTCAATATGTGAGACTCTGAATAAATCTGTGACTGCAATTACAGTTTATCCACCTAGTTATGAAATTATCTCGATATCATTTAACATAGTTATATTTAAAAGTATTTTTCTGTCGATTGTAGCACTCTATGGATGCATGGTCCTCTTCCTGTTCTTTCTTCTGCCATTCGCTTTCTTCTACTGTGAAGATGCAGAGGACAATGCTACTGTCAAATGGGTAGCTAATCTAATCGAATACAATACTATACAGTATTATACCATACTATACTATAACAATACAGTACAATATAATATATTACTGACAAGTATGTTCTGTTCCATTTTATTCTTGTTCTTATCTTATTACGCTTTTTGAATATGTTTGAAGAGCACTATGTAAATGTCTTTGTTACATTACATTTCAGTAGTATATGTTTTTAGCTTAGATTAGATTTGATCATGGTTAACTTTAGGTGGATATTTTAAGATTAGATTAAAGTTGATCATGGTTAATTTTAGCCGCATGTTTTATGTTATATTAGGTTGGGTTTGATTGTGTTTAATTTATACTGTGTTTTTCAGTTCGATTGGATTAAATTCGGTTAGATTGTGTTTACTTTCGCCTGTATATTTTTAGATTAGATTAATAGATTCAGTTATGTTTGAATTGAACTATATGTTTTTAGGTTAGATTAGATAAGATGAAATTAAGTTTAAATTCAACTGAATGTTTTTTTGGTTAAATTAGATTACATGGGATCATATTTAATTTTTGAATTTGTAAACAATGTTTGTGTACATTTCAGAAATGTTGCAATGCGTTGAAATTCTCGCTCATCTTTGTTCTGATGGCTATTATACTCTTTGTGATCGGGTGAGAAGACATTGGTGACATTTTACAGACATTTGCTCTTCGTTGCATTTATTCGTATAGGTGGCGCCACTTATCTTTTTGCGCCAACCCCTTACATACATACATAGGATACATTCAGGCATACATACGCTAATGCATATACATTATCTACATTACATGCATTTGTAGGATTACATAAAGGTATGCATACATATTATAATGATACATGCATACTTGCGTGCATACATACGTATAGTATATAGGATACATACATGCATGCATACACACTTACATGCACAGGATGCATACATGTATATAATATATACATACATTAATACATGGCCTTATGATTTTACTTGCAGCGACCATTGATTTTATGCATTAAAATTAGATTAGATTAGATTAGCTATAGAAGTCATTTGATTAGATTAGATGCACCTTAGTTTAACTGGCTAATTTTTATTCTATGTTATTCTTTTATTTAATGTTCTTTATGCGGGTTGTTAATTCTGAAGATAATCCTTAGTTGTTTTGTGTCGTTAGGGTATTTGTTCCGTTTGCTGATAAACCGTCGAATGGAACAAGCGAATGGGACGACATCAAGAACATCTTCATTGATCTTGAAACCACTCGTAAGTTCCATTATGATATTTTATCTAAATTGAAGTGACCACCGTTTGATGTCTTGTTCGTTATGATAACCGCTGCCTCTAAGTCTCATTGGATTGATCTTCAAGCTGAGAGCATGGGTTCGAGCCTCATACTGTGTAGGGAACTTGAGCAAGTGTCTTTCACTGACAATTGCTCAGCACCATCAATTCATGCTTGGTCGTTAGATAATGAGGCTTAATTATGAATCATAATAATAAGAATAATAATTTTGACCTGATTACCGCTTTGTTTTGGTGCGTCATTGTTTGATACCTTGTGCATTAGACACCAGCACTATAATTATATTTTAATCATAATTAATTATTATTACAATTGTGTGTTTCAGATGCTGAGAATGCTATATCGTTTATGATGAGCGCGCTGACGCTTGCTGGCATGCTTCCCCTTGTTCTCTACCTGGTGAGTTGAATTTCTTTTCTACACAGTGACCCAGTTATCCCACCAATAGGCAGCCACGTTTCCACTCTTTCGTCAGGAAGGCAACCAACCAATAATAAAATCAATAACTGCAGTTATTCACCTTTTAAACACCACCATTCTCAGCTACATATTCACCAGTCATGTTCAATCAAGCTATAAATGTTTGCCAATCGCCAGTTTTCTCGCTTTCTTTACACGAAGAGCAAGGTCGACGTCAACAGTCATTATTGCATGAAATCTATTGCTCCAGTTAGACACCTTTAAAACGCTTTCATCGTAGCTATAAATGTTTTCCCAAGTGCATTGAATCACCAGATTTTTCCTCTCTACTTTTTCTAAAGGTAAGGTCAACGTCATCGGAACTGACATCCACAAGATGTCGCTAAACACTCAAATAGTGCAATATAAAATCCAAGCCATATGCTTGTATGGTGCCAGTCTGAAGTCTGGATAGATAGGAGGGCAACGCTAATCATCTGTTAGAGGTACTTGTCTCAGCACCATCGATTGATGCTTGGTATGTAGCTTGTGGAGCTTAATAAATGTGTGATAACAGCAGCAACAATAGCATTATGTGTAATAATAATAATAATAATTATTATTATTATTAGTAGTAATAAAACAACAACAGTAGTAATATAAAAATGATGATGTTGTTGTTTAGGGTTGTGGAATGGCGATTTGGCCGATGGACCTGTTGAAGGGAAGGCGAAGCGCGCGAAGGGAGTACGAAGAGGTCGAAGGCCAAAGGTCAACCACGAGAGCCGAGGCCGACAGCATACGGGTGAGTGCTGTGAGGACGCCGTGGATTCGGAGAAGTTTTGTTTGTAGCTTCTGTCTGAAAAAAGAGGAAGACAAAGAAGAAGGGTAAGAGGAGAATGAGGATGAAGAGGAAGAGGAAGGAAAGGAACAGCAGGAAGAAGAAGATGGTGAACAATGGGAGGAAGCTGAAGTAGAGGAGTAAGAAGAAGACACAAGGAGGAGGAACAGAAAGAAGAGGAGGAAGAGGAAGACAAGGAGGATGTGGAAGAAGAGAAGGAGGAAGAAGGAAAGGGAACAAGAAGAAGAGGAAGACAAGGAGGATATGGAAGAAGAAAAAATGATCTGATCAAGGAAACTAGGAGCCAGACGGTGTGGGTAGACAGGGCGCAGCAGATGACCTAAGTGCAGACCTGAATGAAAGGCATTGTTCCTGGTCTCGTTACAGTCTCTCATAGGTGTAACTTTTGGGGGGTACCAGGGGTACTTGTACCCCCACTTTTTGTACTGGACGGTACCATACCAGCCACTTTTCAAACCCAGAAGAAACAATGCCCATTATTATTTTCTCGGAGGAAGGCCTTCATTTAAGCCTCAAAAACAAACAATTAGCTAGCATCATCGTCATCGTGATCACCATCATCACAGTCGTCTTCATTGTTGTTTGTTGTTATTGTTGTTGTTATTGTTATTATTATTGGTATCATTATTGTTATTGTTATTATTATTATTATTATTATTATTATTATTATCATCATCATCAGGCGCTATTTATTATAATTATTTACGAGTCACGAAGGGAAACTGAAATGATGCGAAATTTGGCACCCCCTTTTCCTGGACCAAAGTTAGACCTCTGCAGCCTCGTCTAGTTTTCTGTGCATTGTTTTTGATAGCTGATGTATTAGCCCAGTTTTAAGTGACAGCTGACTCCATACCATACAGACCAGCACAGAGTGCCTTTGATTTGCTTTACACTTTGATTGAATAAATCATTCAAAATTAAATTAAACGATATCCAGACAGCATAAGGTGACATACAAATGAACACATATATAAATACACAACTAAGTCCTTGAGAACTAGGCTATTTAGTGATGTAAATTTACCGGTAATGTAACAAGCTGCGTTCTGTAAGCCTGGTGTTCAGAATAAATGAAAATTGATTGATTGCTATATAAATTTTATGTACGATGATGTTGATGATTACAAAATGAGTTGTTGATTTTTGTTTGTAGTCTCACCAGTCGCTGTCGCGGAGGGACAGGCGGAGGGTGGAGGAACTGGACGAGAGGGAGCGCATGATCCAGCGCCAGGAGCGCCACCTGTTGGATGCCACAAAGGATCGCTGGCGTCGATGTTCGCGGAGGTTTATGCGACCGTTCGAGATCGTGTTTGGAGTTCTTTTCCTTCTTCTGGCACTTCTCGTCTTCGTCTCGTTGCTTTTGACAGAGTGAGTTCTGTGGGGTGTGGTGGGGATGTGGGTGGGGCATGAGGGCAGAGGTGTGGAAGAGTGGTTGTTTGAATGGGTGGTTATTTTAAGGGGTCGTTGAATGGAGTGAACTTGAGACATCTCTGGATCTTTTTATCCATCTAGTTTAACTTATGGGAATCTTGCAATCTTGATTGCTTGAATGTTTGCTTGATTGAGCCACAGGCTAAATAGTCAAATCTTGCGACGACTAGTTCGATCACTTACAATCATTCAATCGTCGTGAAACTTGGCATATAGACTCGCCCTCGCACACACTTCATTCTATCAAAATTTCACCTCCCCAAAAAGGCTAGCTTATAGAATCGGGGACTCAACTTTTCGAATCGGGAATCACCTTTTCCCATCGATATCTATATTTAGAACGTTCTAAATATAGATATCGGGCTATGACGTAATGAACGCGGACTATATATTTGTAGAGGTGACTGCTTCATAAGACGCATTATGGGATACTAGATGGATATAGTAAAAAACTTTGTTTTTACTATTGGCTGTATTTTTTTATCAACTACTTTAAGGCTTTCCTCTTTGACCAGGCATGAGTTGGGAGTGCTTCTGAGTAGTTGCCTCGAAAGGGCGCCATATAAATTTCATTGATAGATAGATGTATGGACCTGGGCCTTGTCGTGCACCAACTACTACCCCTAATTGAACCCACCCACTACTGTTTTTGTCTCCATGACTTCATAATCCCCCCCACTGACAGTCTGATGCGCAAAACATTTCTCGGATGCTGTGTACTTTCTAAACAGTGTTTGTTAGATGCCTACTCCAAAGTGCAATTGGCTAATAAAGAATATATTTACTTACTTAAGTTCATTAAGACCAGAAAGCTTATCAGTATGCAGACTGGAAAAGTCACCAGCAGTAGGCTCTCGCTTACACGTATACCCTGACTTCTGGTTTCTCTGATGTGTCAAATTTCGGCATGTGATGTAATGTAATGACTTGGCTTCTTTGTTGGATGTTGTTATTTTTGTATTGTGATTTTTCACTCAAAGCAGCCATAAACCGATGTCTTGGACGTTACAATAAGACGCTCTAGCAGTGATTAGATTAGATTACATTACATTACAGTCATTAGATTGCATAGCAGTTAGATTACATTACATACGTTACAGATAAGTTTCTTGACTTTTCTCTCAGCATCGATAAGATCATGAACTCGCTTGGACCGCTGAAGGGCTACATTCTTCCAAGCCCCCACCTTCCCAACCCCATCGACAAACTGCTCGTCTATGCTCAGCGGGTGAGTCTTTGTACTTACTTATTTAAGGTTCTGCTCCAATAGTTTAGTAAGTAAGTAAGTGCACTCTTTATTAACCAATTGCTAATTGCACTTTGATGTGCAGACATGCAATAAAAACTGTTACAAAGTATATAACTTCCTGACAATAAATGTTTTGTGCTCAGGCTGTCGGCTGTGTGATTATGCGGTCATGGGCATGAGGGATGAAGGGAGTTGTGGGTGGGTTTGGTTGGGGGTAGCAGTTGGTGCAGGACTTACTTATTTACTTATATATTTCAAGTACTGCCCCAATTGTTGAGCATTGAGGAGGTGCTATTTTCCTGCTTCTATTGACTTTTGTAGCACTGTTATCATGAGCCATAATTCATTAATTCATTCATTCTGAGAATTTATATAGCGCCTGTTCAAGATATCTACTCTAGTGAAATCTTGAAGGCGTGATAACAAGTGCTCATACATACATACATACATACAGGGTGGGCCAAAAAAAGGAACCCCCTACGCATTTTTGCGAATATTTCCGCCAAAAGTAAGAATTTTTAAATCACGTTTCACAGGCTTAAAGGTAATTCATATCTTCGTATAGTGGCCAAATTTCAAAGAAAATCTTCAAACAGAACAAAAGTTATATCACTTTTAGTGAGTCCACCCACCGTTTTTTGAGAGTTCAAAAACGAAACGCAACAAAAGGCAACTAAAAACGATTTTACTAAGTCACTTCTCAAATAATTGTTATAAAACAAACTTGATTATTGTTTCACAACTTGTGTTCAATGTGTCCACCACCAGTATCCACACATGTTCTGAGTATTTTGTCAAGTTTTGATGTCTTTGTTGATGGGCTCCAGAGGTTAATCTTCCCACATCAACTTCAATGCGACCTTCAATATTCTCTTATCGTTTTTGGCTTTGGTCGCAGATTGTGGTATTTCTCCAGCGTAGCCCCCTTACGTGTTTATCCATTTGTTGGAGTGCGGACAGATTTCGGCCTTCCGCTGCCTTTACGACGTTCCAGAGTCGATCCCTTTCATCAATGCAGCGGCATATTTTTTAACGTTAGGCCTACTCAGCTTCCACTGTTTATCAGGGCAAACGGCGATTAGTGCTTTAGCTCAAAGACCCATGAAGTGTCTGCATACGAATTTTGTCTGTCATTGACACCTTGCCCATTTTGATATTTTAGAAACTATTTCAATTTCATTTTATCAATAAAAATTATTAATCTGAAAAATTCTTTATTTACCAACTTGATCGTCTTCTTGCTAAATGACGTCACAGTGACGTGCAGCTACGCTGGTACCCCGTTTCTTTTCTAAATAATATGTATCTGGCAATATCAAGTTTGTTTGTTAACAATTATTTGAGCAGTGACTTAGTGAAATCGTTTTTTGTTGCTTTTTGTGGTGTAACGTTTTTGAACCATCAAAAAACAGTGGGTGGACTCACTAAAAGTGATATAACATTTGTTCTGTTTGAAATATTTTGATGACATTTGGCCAATATACGTAGATATGAATTACCTTTAAGCATGTAAAAGGTGATTTAAAAATTCTCACTTTTGGCAGAAATATTCGCAAAAATGCCTAGGGGGTTCCTTTTTTTTGGCCCACCCTGTAGATACATACATACGTAAAGTACTGCCTCAATAGTTGAGCATTGGGGAGGTGCTTATTCCCTGCTTCTATTGACTTTTGTAGCACTGTTATCATAAGGCATAATTCATTAATGCATTCATTCTGAGAATTTATATAGCGCCTCTTCAAGATATCTACTCGGAGGCACTGTCTGCACAAGCCTATTATGATATTAATGCACAATGCCATACTAGTATAACAATTGGCGATATTATCTGCTCGATAGTAATATCACTAATCATACAGTTGGAAAGCATATACTTTTTCCTTGTGCATTAGACATTATGGTATGATAGACTCTACTAATTAAATAAATGTTACTAATTTTAAAATAGTTTATAACAATGATGGCCTCAGTTATGTTAAACTTGGCGATGGTGACATATTCTTAGTACGATAGTTTCTCTTAGTGTCATGTGTTGTCTTGGTTACTGGTATGCTTCTGTTTAAGTTATGCATTTGAGTAAGGGATTCCTGACTTGTCAACTTACCTGCTGCGCTCTTGTTGCAGGTCTTTCCATTGGACTACATTCTCATCATTGGACTGATCTTCTTCTTGCTCTTCTGTGCGATGTCGGCGATTAAGATGATCGGCATCTGGTTCTGTTGGGTTCGAGTAAGCTGATCAACTGATTCTTGGATTCTTAAACTAGAGCTGTACCAAATAGCATTTTTTATTTGTACTGTTCAGCCGAATACGCATTAGTGGGGCGCAGTGGTGTAGGGGTATGTTCGGTGCCTTGCAGCCGGTGGGTTGGCGGGTTCGAATTGATACGAATAGTAGGCGAAGGCAGAGCAGAGCATAAGTAAAAACAAGACACAAGCACATGTATTTAAAAAATGTTTAACTTTACTCACTTTTTGTACGATTGGCTTCATATTGCCTTCAATTCTTAATTTTTTTATGTGACATTACACAAGAAAGTAATTGTCCTTCTTACTGAAAGTTATCCAAGTATGCTTTCAGAAAGACTAACTGTTCCATATTCCCACTTGAAAGGCTTTTACTATTTGTATTCGGTTTAAAAACCTATTTGTGTGAACACGAATAAACTATTCGGTCGAAAGCAAATATTTGGTACAGCTCTCCTGAATTTCTCATGTTGGAAATTGGAAACTCTCTTTATCTTACCCTACGTTACCTCATATTACCTTTTATTTGTACCTTACCATTACTTATCTCACCTTGCTTGCCTTCCTTTAATTACCTTACATTGCTTACCACATACGTACCTTACTTTCTGCCTCTGACTAGGCGCTATATAAATTGACACAATTCCATAACCTTCACTTACCTTTATCTTGCCTTACCATACCTTTCTTTAACTTTACCTTCTTACCTTATATTACCTTCCTTCTCTCAGCTTACTTTATCATACATGTCTAAAGGACTTACCTTAAGTCCTTACCTTACCTTCGCTCACCTTACTTTATACAAAATATTACCATACCATACCTCCTGAACTTGACCTTACCTACGATTACCTCACCACTTGCCTTACTGTTTCATATCTTAGCTTACCATCTTTTACCTTACCTCCACCCACCCACATTGCGGTATTACCTTCGTTTACTTTTGCTTTACCTTTGACTGTATCTCGTTGTTTGGTGTTTTCTGCTAGATGTTTAAGATTCGTTTGCATAGAACTCGTCCTCAGGGTCTGCTGATGCTCTGCTTCCTGTTGATGGTCATCGTCCTCGCGATGAATGTCCTCATCTATGAGATGGCGCCACAGTACGGCAAGTTCGGTTCACAGAAATACATCGTGAGTAACAGTACGCTGCAATATCTAATCTAATCCATTGCGAATATGAATAGGATCCATTGGATTTCAATCTGAGTCACTGGATTTCGATCTGGTTCACTTGATTTCGTCTGATCCACTGGATTTCGATATGATCTATGTTCCACTGATATCTCATTATTTATCTCTAAGCCATTTATCTCTGATCCACTGATTTCTGATCCACTGATCTTTGATCAATTGTCTCAGAGCTGTTGATCTCTGATCACTTATCTCTAATCATTGTCTCTGAGCCATTGATTTTTGATCACTTATCTCCAAGACATTGATTGATCTCTGATCCACTGGATATTGACCATGGGATTCTCCGACTGATTACGATTCTGACAATGACCAACTGATGCGGTGCACTTTATGATAATGGCGCTATAGAAGTGATTAGATTAGATATTGCCTTCTCTGTTGGGGGTATTGTAGTGTAGTTACGTTTGAGGCTGTGGGTGTTACAAAGTTGGACAGACATACAGTCACATACTGAGAAAGAGACAGACAGAGATAGGCCTGGGTAGATCTGAGAGTGATGAAGGTAGGGAGATAGGCGAGGAGAGAGAGAGATAGGTGGAAGAGAGAGATATACAACAAAAGAGAGATACGGAAGAGATTGTCACAGTCACACAGTGATAGACACAGACAGATAGGCAGAAATGGACAGAAACAGAGGCTTTGTGAAAACTAGGAGTTATTTTCTAGTAACTTCTAATCATTAATGATAGTATTATTATTATTGGTTTCTAACTACGTAGTAGCTTTGTAGCTTCTAATGACTTCACAGTAGTGGTTTACAGAGCCTATGTTTTTTCCTGAACAGCCTTTGATAAATAAATTGTACCTGTTGATAAATTTTACCTTTTTGATAAATTTTACCTTTTGATAAATTCTGTCTGTTGACATCTGAATTTAACAGGTGAACGAAACAACCTTGGATGGGAATGTTACTCAGTCGGTCGTACCATGTACTACAAAAGCTCCAAATGGTAAGTTTTGTACATTGTTATGTTATGGTAATTCCGTGCTCCTATGGCTCTGCATTATAACCTGAGGAAATAATTTTTCCGAGGTTCATATGATTCCTTGGGATTGCGAAAATCAGGAGAGTGTTATTCTGGAATGGCTAGTCTTTGCAGATGGTTTTATTGGTGGAAAAGGTGCTACAAAAGCGACTAAACTGAAGCGCTGGATAGTCCTTGATAAGCACTAAAAGAGAAAATCGGTCTCTCTTTGGTCTTCTGATATTTGGGCAAGGCGGTAGCCGAGGAGGTTGATCAGTGCAAGGCCATCCTTGGTTTACTGGACCCAGAGTTTCAAAGAGCAAAGGGCACAAAGCAATACAATGACATACTGCAGTATGTTTGGATGTTTTTCTATCTGCTGCTGTCTCGGCAGCAGCACCCACAACCTCAGTAATAATTATTATTTCTTATTGTTTTACCCAGAGGTCATTCCACCATGTTCTATTTTGACCTTAAGACTATTATTTAGCCGGGGTTGGGTCGGGAGCGCTTCTGAGTAGATTGTCTTGAAGGGATGCTATACAGAAATCCCTAATGAATACGAATGCAAAAATTAAGGATAGCATTTTGTTGTGTTGCTAGTCTTTTTGATCTCCTGGGCATCTTGGATTTGTAATATTACTATTATTTTATAACACAGTTATTAATCAGAACTGCACCGAACTGTCAACCAGGTTATATCATTATCAGTAAATCAATAGAACGAAGAAAAATCCAACCCCTGTATAGCCCTGACAAAGAAATGAGTTTTAAGATTCCTATTTGAAGCCATTTACTATTTACAATACAGTGATCGTAAGCATGTGATACCCAGGTGTCTTCAGCTTCAAATATCGTTTTGTCAGAATCAGCACACAGGATCAGAAACAACTTCGGTGGGGCAACTAAACGTAGATGACTGGAAAGGTCACCACTAACAAATCTCACAGACACGTAGAACCAAACCAATGGAGTGCGGTAATTGATGTTTGTTTTTCCAGAGGAATGCATCATGACGCGGATGAGTATGCTTCTCTTCCGGTTCATCTACAAACTCTGGTTTTTTGGAGCGGCTTACTACTGGGCATCATGGCTCTTTCTTGCTGTAAGCTGCCTTTCAGTAGTTAATAATAATAATAATCGTCGTTGATTGATTCAAACTGACATGAACGCAGTATGATTACAATTCATAGTATGAACGGATGATCACAGGTTATTACAGGAGTTGAATTTAACTCTTTGGCATCCATACAAGGCGCCCATCATGTCCTAATGCTCATTTTACCAGTGCTATCTGGCAAATGAAAGGCTGAGTCGACCTTTGGGAGGGTAGTGGGAAGTGATCCCTCGTCCATGGTGATCTTCATTTTGTGTGTCAGAGTGTTACCATTGCCCTTAGTCCCCTCCCACATTTCAATGCTGGGAGGTGGCAGATGCCAATGGAGCACAAACTGTTGAATACGCACGTCAGAAAAAAATCAGAGCCACTATACGCTAGTCTGAATGATGTTAACTGTGATTAAGAACAGAAATATTGTCAGTAAGCAGCCAATAAATAGAAAGCTAGAAGAGTTACCAACTGCGACATGGGCTCCGTGGTATCGCTTTGCCTCCTTTATGTTACGACTTGAAAACTATTCTGTTTATAATGGTTTCATGATGTTTAAGTAAGTAAGAATATTCTTTATAGAGAAGCACTACAAACGCACAGCACTGTACATAGCAAAATTAATACATTCAGACAAAAACAAACAAATTTATATATACAAGCAAAGAATTAAATGGGAGAAGTTATTGCATATCAGGGGAACCTAGGGAGGAAGAGTAAGGGCTAGTCATGGAGGGAAAATGAAGAGCTTAAATAGACTGATTTATGGAAAATATTGTTTATTTGTATAGCATCCGGGCAAGGAAGCATTTCTGAGTCAGGTTGTCAAACATAGTTCACGGTTATGTGGCCACAGCGAGTAGCGAGATTACTTAATCGGCGGTAACAATTTATGCAACACATAGTAAGGATTGTGCAGAATACATGCAAAGAGTACCCAAGGCATTTCTCTATAACTAGTTCAATATACATTACAGTTCTGATGACGAACAACATTTATAAATAACAAAGTATGAAATCTGTTTAGATGTTTCTCCTGGCATTGGTCATATCCGCCATTCGAAAACGCCGGTCATCAGTTGCAGGAGAAATCGACGAAAATGAGTTCGACAGCGACGATGATGACCCTCTGATTCGCGCCTAATTACCACACAGTGTCACACGACGATGACTTGAAGTGACACAATGACAAGATGTTCGTGACACGATCAGATGCACGGAAGTTTTGTCAGATGCAATTGTATAAACAGTGACAGCATAAACTGCGTAATAACCTGCGACAGGTTACACTTCTGTAACTCGTGACGGAATTACGTGTGTTTGTGATAGTTTACAGCTTTTAACTGTTGGGACTTGTTTTATGGTTGTAAAATACGTAACTTGTAACTGGAGGGAATCCTCATCCTGTGGGGTAGTTCACTGAGTTGCTTGGCACTTCGTTGTAAGTCCAATGTACCACCGTCTCACTTCTCAACTTAAACATGACCTATTGTAACTGTTCCGATGTCTCCTTCTCTCTCCCTGGTCTCCTAGAGGGACAAGGTAGCCGATTGGTTAGAAGGTTTGCCTTGTAACAGGTAGAACACTCAATAGGAGACATTTCAACAAACCAAATAACCTCCCAACAACAGCAGATATAAAGAAACTGACAACATATTTAACAACAGAAACAGTCAGAATTTTAGATAAATACAAAGAAGGCAGTAATACAGCACGGCATTATCGAGAACTGCAAAGAGTAACTCTAGCCCGGTTGCTTGTGTTTAACAAGACACGGCCTGGAGCTGTGTCACAGGTAAACAAAAACGCCTTTAATGAAAGGCCTAACTGGAAAATTGACGGCATACAAGATGTGCGTGAAAGCATGAGCAGGATTGAGCAGGAGTTATACCACAGAATGGACATGATAGAAATTCAAGGGAAGGCGTTTAGAAAAATTGCTCTGCTAATACCACCTGAATCAAAGATTGCGATGGATACTCTGGCAAACGAGGGAATAAGAACGCAAGCTGGCATCAAGAATGAAAACATACTTTTTTGCCTGCCAAGGCACCATGACTAATATCCGTGGTGGGGATGCTCTGTGCAAAGTAGTGCAGGATGCAGAGCTAGAGTACTCGGAGAGAATGAAGTGTACGAAATTGCGCAAATATATTGCGACCGTTTCGCAGATACTGGCACTGAACAGCAACGAAATGTCGTGGCGAGCACGGGTTCCAGCCTCCTTCCCTGAGACGGTTACTGTTCAGGGACCGTGAGCAAGTCCTTAACCCACAATCGATCAGTGCCATCAATTGGTACTTAATCATTAGGTAGTAGTGCTTAACAAGTGCATAATAATGATAACAGCAACTGGAGTTTTTTTTATGTGTTATCTCTGGACAACCCTCTGACTGTACGTAGCAGTTGTGAATAAGCTGGTTTTCTATGTTTAGCTTTTAAGTAGCGCTTCAGACATTTCTGAGTCTATGACTACAACAGAGTGGTGATATTATACGGAAACTTATATCAAGTCTATCATAGACAAAGTATCATTTAGCTGCAGTGGTTCTGTAGAAAAGGTTCCTTTTCGGGTTGATTCGCTTGCTTCTAATGTGTGAAACTGTGCTGTAGATAACATGTTAACAGGCATTGTATTGTAATACTCTACACAATTTGATATTAATATTATTATGTCATTGAACCCTAATGATTTGCGCGACATGGTGGTCTCTCGTTAACACAGTTTGTCAGAAATCTCACCAATCAGTAGTGATTTATGCACTAATCTGACCAATGAGTGACTGCGCTGACCTAATTGGTCAGGGATCTAACCAATGAATGGTAATTCATTGTCCTATTCCTTTGGTTTGAAACATTCTATCGACCACCTTTGTAATTGTAACATAATCGAGTTTTTTGTCCGTCATCAAATTGTAATTTAGTTAGTAACTGCAATCTGTTTTGTTTGCAATTTGATGTAAATCGTAAAGGTCCCATCAAAAGATGTGAGGAGGACTTTTCACAGGGGGATGTATCATGTACATGTAGAGTTCAAGCCCTAGACTTTAGTGAGTTAAATCTGAAGTATTGTCGTTTTCACACTCGAGTATTTGGTGGACATGCATCTCAGGAGTTTTTGAGATGAACTGTTGCTGACGTATTAATTTGTGTTGTGGGCTTTATGCTTGTTGTTAATCAATTTTGTTTTGCGAGTTATGCATGGAAACGAAGTTAACCACAATTTTGTTAGAATTATGTAATCAGATATAATTAAACCATGTTTGTGTATAAATGTGGACTCGTCAATAAAAGTGGCTAGAGTATGTAGTCGGATCAGCTTCCTATGACCGGCCATTGCTCCAATTGTATCAAAGAAAGACTTGTAGTTTCCACAACTATTAGTAAACTAGGTATTTATCCAATTGCCTTCAGCGCCTCTTCACAGGCGAGATCTTTCAGCGCCTCTTCACAGGCGAGATCTTTCAGCGCCTCTTCACAGGCGAGGTCTTTCAGCGCCTCTTCACAGGCGAGATCTTTCAGCGCCTCTTCACAGGCGAGAGATCTTTCAGCGCCTCTTCACAGGCGAGATCTTTCAGCGCCTCTTCATGGGCGAGATCTTTCAACGCCTCTTCACAGGCGAGATCTTTCAGCACCTCTTCACAGGTGAGATCTTTAGCGCCTCTTCACAGGCGAGATCTTTCAGCGCCTCTTCACAGGCGAGATCTTTAAAGTGCCTCTTCACAGACGAGATCTTTAGCGCCTCTTCATGGGTGAGGTCTGTCAGTGCCTTGAGTAAGGCGACATCATCCAGCGCCTCTTCACAGACGAGATCTTTTCAGCGCCTCTTCACAGACGAGATCTTTCAGCGCCTCTTCATAGACGAGATCTTTCAGCGCCTCTTCACAGGCGAGATCTTTAAGTGCCTCTTCACAGGCGAGATCTTTAGCGCCTCTTCATGGGCGAGGTCTGTCAGTGCCTTGAGAAAGGCGACATCATCCAGCGCCTCTTCACAGATGAGATCTTTCAGCGCCTCTTCACAGGCGTGATCTTTAAGTGCCTCTTCACAGACGAGATCTTTTAGCGCCTCTTCACAGGCGAGATCTTTAAGTGCCTCTTCACAGGCGAGATCTTTCAGCGCCTCTTCATGGGCGAGGTCTGTCAGTGCCTTGAGAAAGGCGACATCATCCAGCGCCTCTTCACAGGCGAGATCTTTCAGCGCCTCTTCACAGGCGAGATCTTTAGCGCCTCTTCATAGGCGAGATCTTTCAGCGCCTCTTCACAAGCGAGATCTTTAAGTGCCTCTTCACAGACAAGGTCTTTAGCGCCTCTTCATGGGCGAGATCTTTAAGTGCCTCTTCACAGACGCGAGATCTTTAGCGCCTCTTCATAGGTGAGATCTTTCAGCGCCTCTTCACAGGCGAGATCTTTCAGTGCCTCTTCACAGACGAGATCTTTCAGCGCCTCTTCATGGGCGAGATCTTTCAGCACCTCTTCACAGGCGAGGTCTTTCAAGCGTCTCTTCACATATATTTCAGCGCCTCTTCACAGGCGAGATATTTCAGCGCCTCTTCACAGGCGAGATCTTTCAGCGCCTCTTCACAGGCGAGATCTTTAGCGCCTCTTCACAGGCGAGATCTTTCAGCACCTCTTCACAGGCGAGATCTTTCAGTGCCTCTTCACAGACGAGATCTTTCAGCGCCTCTTCACAGGCGACATCATCCAGCGCCTCTTCACAGACTGAGATCTTTCAGCGCCTCTTCACAGGCGAGATCTTTAGCGCCTCTTCATAGGCGAGATCTTTCAGCGCCTCTTCACAGGCGAGATCTTTAAGTGCCTCTTCACAGGCGAGATCTTTCAGCGCCTCTTCACAGGCGAGATCTTTAGCGCCTCTTCATAGGCGAGATCTTTCAGCGCCTCTTTACAGACGAGATATTTCAGCGCCTCTTCACAGACGAGATCTTTCAGCGCCTCTTCACAGGCGAGATCTTTCAGCGCCTCTTCACAGGCGAGATCTTTCAGCGCCTCTTCACAGACGAGGTCTTTCAGCACCTCTTCACAGGCGAGATCTTTCAGCGCCTCTTCACAGGCGAGATCTTTCAGCACCTCTTCACAGGCGAGATCTTTCAGCGCCTCTTCACAGACGAGGTCTTTCAGCACCTCTTCACAGACGAGATCTTTCAGCGCCTCTTCACAGGCGAGATCTTTCAGCGCCTCTTCACATGCGAGGTCTGTCAGTGCCTTGAGAAAGGCGACATCATCCAGCGCCTCTTCACAGGCGAGATCGTTCAGCGCCTCTTCACAGACGAGATCTTTAGCGCCTCTTCACAGGCGAGATCTTTAAGTGCCTCTTCACAGACGAGATCTTTAGCGCCTCTTCACAGGCGAGATCTTTCAGCGCCTCTTCACAGACGAGATCTTTCAGCGCCCCCTTCACAGGCGAGATCTTTCAGCGATCCTTCACAGACAAGATCTTTCAGCGCCTCTTCACAGGTGAGGTCTGTCAGTGCCTTGTGAAAGGCTACATCATCCAGCTCCTCTTCAAAGGCGAGGTCTTTCAGCGCCTCTTCACAGAACGAGATCTTTCAGCGCCTCTTCACAGGTGTGGTCTGTCAGTGCCTTGAGAAAGGCTACATCATCCAGCGCCTCTTACCAGGCGAGATCTGTCATCGCCTCTTCACAGGCGAGATCTTTCAGCGCCCCTTCATGGGTGAGATCTTTCAGCGCCTATTCACAGACGAGATCTTTCAGCGCCCCTTCATGGGTGAGATCTTTCAGCGCCTATTCACAGACGAGATCTTTCAGCGCCCCTTCACAGGCGAGATCTTTCAGCGCCCCTTCACAGGCGAGATCTTTCAGCGCCTCTTTACAGGCGAGATCTTTAAGCGCCTCTTCACAGACGAAATCTTTAGCGCCTCTTCACAGGAGAAATAGTCAGATCTTAGCACAAGAAAGCTGGGTGGACGATGACGTCATCAACAATCAGGCGGAAATGACGTCAATATGATATTATCGCATCGCTCGAGAGTTCAGAATCTCTTAATATTAGACGTGATAATAATATTATAGTATTAATTGTGGCAGTAAGTAAGTAAACGTTTTCTTTGTTAAACCGGTTGCAGGAGAGCCGCACTCCGGTTCACAAACATCATAGGACAAATGCAAAATGAATAGGAGTACGTACAGCATTCTTCCTATAAATGCTTTCCTCATAATTTATTGTCGACACTCGACAAGAGTCAAGACCGTGTCATGAGACCGTGGGCGAAGTTGATTTCCTTGGTGGGGGCAACTTATGTAAACCATGCCCTGGGTTGTTTGGAACAGCTGTGAAGAGACCGGTATAAGCCTTGCGGCAGACCCGGTCAAAGGTTGGGCTGTCGACGGGGAGATACCCCGCCGGATCATCCTGGGCGTTACAATGAATGAAGCTTTGAGTTTCGAGTCACACATCACCCGTATATGTTGTCAGGCCAGACAATCGCTGTATGCCTTGCGCATCCTCGTGGCGCATGGTCTTTCAGGCCCTATGCTATACGACGTGGTTCGTGCTACAACGGTGGCCCGAATGCTCTCTGCTGCTCCGGCTTGGTGGGGGTTTGCAGGGCAGCAAGAAAAGAACCGCCTTCAGTCGGCGATGCGGCGTCTGATTCGTCTGCGGTACCTGCCAGAGGACAGTCCATCGTTTGAGCATCTTTGCAACACTGCCGACTCACACCTCTTCTCTGCGGTCCTAGGAAACCCGGGGCATGTACTCCATGGACTACTCCCCCCAAAAAAAAGCCGCTCCCCTACACCCTGCGCCCGAGACCGTTACATGACCGTTTTATTCCACAAGCTGACAATCTTTCACGCAGATCGTTTATAATAAGAATGTTATACTCTGTATAAATGTATGTACACCAAAGTGCGGATATGCAATTGGTTGAATAAAGAGTATACTTACTTACTTACTTACTTATGATGGATTGGAGTGTGCTTTTTATCTTGCTGACGAGCAGAACCCCACCATGCTGGGCTAGCTTACAAGCCTTGCAGCAGGCGTTCCACAGTCGTGGCGCAAAGCACATCAAACAGGGTAGGGCCCTTGAGGCAATGAGCAGTTAAAATGCACAATCCATATGCATAGCCTACTGTCTAGACTTGCAACATATCTGATTTATATGGCGTAAAGTTTTTGGTTTGGGAGTCTGTAACAGTACTAATAATAAAATAAAATAAATATTAAATAAGCTGCTTAAGCTCTATAATATTATAAATATTGAAATATATATCCATGTAGGTCTACTCTGATTATGCACATCTGTTTTAGCGTGTTTCATTACACATAGGGCCTACTTGAATCAACGGACTTAGGGCCTATGTACTGAGCAGTGCGCTGACCAGATGATTACGATGATTTAAAATGGTGTCGGTCTGTGATCGAAATTTCCGAAGTGGCACGAAATTCCCAGAGTCACGACTCACGAGTTAATGTCCGCGAAGGAAAATGTTTTGCCGACCTCACAATAACAGAGTCTGCACAATAGAAATTCAACGAATAATAGTTATCTAGAATGTCAGTAAGTAATCTAAACGGTTTGTATTTTTAGAGCTGTTAAAATACGCGCCTGCTTCGTGGTATATTATCAAAGCGCAATGCTTTTGTATGAGTCGATTGAATTTGCTACCAGACGCCTCGCAAGTACCTTCTTGATCTTAACGGAATACTTCTTCATCTCCCTCCTCATGTGTCATATCCGTTCTGGAACCGCCCCTCATTTATGACATCCATGGTTGTGCCATGTTCTGCTTCAAATCCTAAGTGACCGTGACTCAGATCGGTTATGCGAGGTGACTTTACCGTTCTTCGCACCAAGAGGAAGTTTGGAAATCATGCTTTTGCTGTCTCAAGACCCAGAGAATGGAACAGCCTCCCAGTTACAATCTGTCAATGTTCATCTGCTTCTCAATTTAAATCAAACCGAAAACTCATCCATTCTCATTACACTATATCTAAGAACACAGCACAACGTGCTCTCATGCAAGACTTCTCTTGTTAAAGCACGCTATAAATTTATAACTGTATTGTATTGCCTGTAGTCTGTGATATGGAGTATGGTGTTATACGGATCAGAGATAGTGGACCCCGAGGAAGGAAGACATCAGAAGATTGGAGACCTTCAAGATGTGCATATGGCGAAGGATGGAGAGAGTCAGCTGGGTGGAACGGAGGACAAATGAAGACATGCTACAAATGGTGGATGATAAAAGATCCCTGATAGGGATAATCAGAAGCCGACAGAGAAAATGGTTGGGCCAAATCATGAGGGGAGACAGTGCCCTGCTCCTTTTAATATCCAGGCTTGGGATTGGGCCACCGGCAGTGCTGTAGTTTTCCTGCTTCTGGCTACCTCTGCCTTATGGAACACATGCCTCTGTATTTCAACCTGGCTTCTCCAATTAATGGATGATATTTGATTGAAGCGACCATCAACTGATGTCTCTTCGAGATTTGATAACTGCGCTATACTGGCAGTGGTGTAGTTTGTCCTGCTTCTGGCTCTCTCTCTCTTTATGGAACACCTGTCTTGGGATTTCAACCTGGCTTCTCCAATTCTAAGGAATTTTAAAACTGATGCCATTGTAACTGATTCCCAATTGAAGCGACAATGACCTTTTTTAGCTACTTTTAACTGCAGAAAAATGCGCTATAGAAGTCATTAGATTAGAACTCTCTAGAACTGTATCTAGATTTGTGTAGCGGGTGGGGCATAAAAAATCATTGGTCCCCAGGCGCCAAAATGAGGGTTAAAATAATGATTTTACTCTTGATGTTGATGCAATTTTAACTATTTTATCCCAAATAAATGTATGATTTAATTTTGGCACCCAAAAAGTATCCAGTTATATCCTCATTAGGCCTACTTACAAACCCAGTTGTCAGGCATGATTTAAATTGCCATTCGATGTAGTTGGAAAACGTGAAATAAATAAAACAGGGCAGGGCTCCAATTTCATAGTTTGCAAAATATCCAAGCTACCCTCTGTGTGTTTGTTCGTTCTGCTTAGTTGCTTATGTCATTTCGTTCTCAGCTTACCTTTTTCAAATCCCTTATCCACCTTAGGCTTCTCTCTGTCGTACTTGACTGATCTTGTAGATATTAACCTAATTATGGCCTGGTTGTGGTGTGCCATCGGCCAATGCTTTATGCATTATCATGACAAGAGTTATTGACATTTATGGGAGAATTCATAAATTTACATATTAATAATCATCAATAAGCCTTAACAATGAGTTTTTCACATCAGATTTTAGGCCCCAAAGAGTTTTAATACTGATTAACATGGACAGAACTCAAAAATCCAAAACCAATTGGCATTTTTTTACTATCTCTGAACTTCTGAAGCATGAAGAACTTTGGGAAGCAATGCCTTACAGAAACAATATACATTTTATATGCAAAAAAAACACAGTATTTTAAATGCAACAAAAACACCGAAAGCAACAGTTCTGCACAACAATAGACACAAACTTCTCAAATTCAATTCACTGGATTTCTCTTAATCATAGACAAATGTTCCTTGCACGAATCGGCAAATTTTAAACCAGTTTCGTCGGTCAGGAAATCTTAAGTGCAAAGGTAATCAATATTCCTTAGCTGGTACTTCAGTGCAAACTATGCAAACATTGTCAATGTAATAACAAATTTATATAGCGCCTTTTTATGCAAGACACTCTCGATCTAACTATGGAAACCAGGATAAAACGAAGTGGTTCACTCTTGAGAGGTAAACCTTGGCAATTACTTCGACATGAAGTTAACCACTTATTGCGAAACTACTGTTTCAAACTTTGAACAGGATGTTTGGTGTGGGTGCGTAGGTAACAATAGCTACTTGTCCAGTGCCTTGGTCAGTTTTATTGTCCAGTGTCCTTGTCGTCCAGTTGTACTGGTCAGTCCTTGTCTAGTAGTATGTTGGCGGCCATTTCCTCATTTTTATCGCATGCAAGATAAACCTGGACAACGCGTTCCTCGGAGAATCCCAGCGCCTTCAACTGAAAAAACCAAATGGCATAATGTTAAGGTCAGGTGAGATCAGGCAAGTTAAGCTAAGGTCATGCAGGTTCAGGTAAGGTCAATTAGGTTCCAATAAGGTCAAGTAAGTTTCAATGAGGTCAAGTAGGTTCCAGTAATGTCAAGTCGGTTTCAATGAGGTCAAGTAGGTCCCGATAAGGTACAGTAGGTTTCAATGAGGTCAAGAAGGTTCTAGTGAGGTCAAGCAGGTTCCAGTAAGGTCAAGTAGGTTTCGATAAGGTACAGTAGGTTTCAATGAGGTCAGGAAGGTTCCAGTAAGGTCAAGTAGGTTTCGATAAGGTCAAGTAGGTTATGGTAAGGTCAAGTAGGTTGCAATGAGGTCAAGTAGATTCCGGTAAGGGCAAGTAGGTTCCAGTAAGGTCAAGTAGGTTTCGATAAGGTCAAGTAGGTTATGATAAGGTCAAGTAGGTTGCAATGAGGTCAAGTAGGTTCCGGTAAGGGCAAGTAGGTTATGGTAAGGTAAGTCTAATTTCTGCCTTGATAATGCTTCACATATACCGTGACATTCTAGTCTTGCTTCCTACTTTCTCGATCTGTCGATTTTAGTCACCAACATTTCTTTTGTCTTCAAACCAGTCAAACTTGTGCACAGCAACACTTTTCAGTTACTCAGTCTCCCTCAGCCACAGCAGTTCTTAATTCTTAATTCTGTTAACTGAATCTATTTTGCTTTATTAGCAGAAACAATCCTTCCCATCACTCAATTCAAGTGATGGGAAGTGTTTGCTCTGCTGGAACACGATATAGTAGTAACAGATGATAACAAGTTTAACAAGAATCGAATTGAACTGCGTGGCAGACTGCAGGGTGCCCATCTGTCCTACATTTGACAGTCACCCCTAGAGAGTGGAAGGCTGAGTCAACCCTATAGGACTAGTGGGTATCGAACTCGTGTCCTGATCTTCGAGCCAGCATTGTATCATTCAGCCATCTCCCCACCCACTTTCTGTATATTGATCTGATTACGGCTTGGTTTTGGCACATCATCGGTTGATGCCTTGTGCCTGAGGCACCGGCACTATAGAAGTTGCTAATTAATAATAATTAATTGGGAAAGGGGTTTAGGTAAATGGCAACACTCCAGCACGATGAGCAGAAGTTCAGCATTGATGCGGGATCGATTCCCGCTACCCTCCCAAGGTCGACTCAGCTTTTCATTCAGCTTTTCATTCCTGGTGGCGTTGGCAAAATGAACAGTAGGACGTGATTGGCGCCTTGCGTGGCTGCCATACAGTTTAATTCGACTCCCATAATAACTTGTAATTATCCGTTCATACTATGAATTGTAATCATAAGTACTGTGGTGTGTCAGTTTGAGTTAATAATAGACACGAATGTATGTTAAATAACTGAATAAACTGTGGGGCGCGGTGGTGTAGGGGTATGTTCGGTGCCTTGCAACCAGAGGGTTGCAGGTTCGAATCCACCTCAAGTCGCCGCGTAGGGACCCTGGGCAAGTCCTTCACTCGCAATTGCTCATGCGCTTCGGCGTGAAACTCCGATTCAGTGTCCACGCTGTAGTCGGGAGCGCTTCCGAGTAGAAATCTTGAAGAGGCGCTATACAAATATCTGAAATGAAATGAATGAATGAATCACCTATTAAACTAGCAACAACAGTTCCCACTTACTCGATCAATGGCCTGCTTTTCCTCCATCGTCACCCGCACATAACCCCGGTCCTCGAGCGTCCTCCCGCCACCACGCCCACCTCTACTACCAGCTGTACTTCCACCCATTCCACTCACACCGCCAGCAACGCCGCTCTCTAAAGACTCGGCATCATTCCATGGAATCGCCTCCGCGGCACCAGCGGCTCTTCTCTCCGCCTCCAGTCTCTCCTCTTCCTCCTCCTGATCCTGCTTCAGCAGCGCTCGTATCAGCTCCTCCGACAGTTTCTCCTCTTCCTCGACCCGAAGACGCTCCTCATCAACGTCCTCCTCGGGCGGCGTCTTGGCCCCGGACGCGTCCTCCCCAACCGGGGCAATGCGCTGCTCGAGCACTGGCGAATTCGATGACGAGTCGTCAGATGCTATGGGGAGATCGAGCAGTTGATCTGTTTCAGCCGATGAAGATTGCACTGGATCCAACTGATCCAGAAGTTGATCCATGTCTGACGATGATGATCGAATGGGATCTAATGGATCGAGTGACTGGTGAGAGAGCGTGTGGTGGTGAGATGGCTCTGCAGACATTTCGTTCTCTTTCAGATCGAGTGATGGAAGGTTGGTTGCCGGTGACTGCTCTGTATCCATGACAACAGCTGACGACGCCAGGCTTGAGGAGTCGTCAAGTGGTTCGGTTAGGAGTTCGACAAGACGGTCCTCAAATGCTTTGAAAACCTAAAGATATTTCAACGGAACAAATTTAGGACGTCTCGTAAGAACACACCATAAAGAAAAGTTCTTAAAAGGAACGATATGAATGCCTAAATATTCAGATACATACATATTTAAATATTTAAACACCCAGATAGTTAATAATAAGAAGAAAAAAAAGATTATTTACATAGCGCCATGGCACAGCTATCAAGCCATGATCTGCGCTCGGGTGGACTTTGGGAAATGGGAATGCTGTATACATTGGTCTCTCCTCCTCCAATACTCTTAAACTTCAGTCTATTCTGCTGCTCGGCTCACAGGCGGCATTCCAAAGTTTGCTCATATATTAGGCTTTATTCGTGACTGATTTCACTGGCTCCCCATTCAATATTGTATACAGTTCAAAACCCTTTCCCTTATGCGCAACTGCCTCACTCGTGTGACCCAAACCTACCTACGGTTTTTCTGTACGCTGGTTTCCTCTTTACCCGCGAGGGCCTCCTTGCGATCTTCCACTCGCGGCCTTATTGTTGTCCCGCATATGCGCTCTGCTACGGTGCAAGCCAGAAGCTTTGCCTATGTAGGTCCTCAGCTTGGAACTATCTTCCCCATCTCTGCATGTGGAATTACTAGCCCTCTCACCTCCCCAGTTCCGGAAACGCCTCAAGACTTTATTGTTTTCGCTGTCCCGAACACGGACGCCGGTTGAGAGCACTGCTGATTTTGAGAGGCTCTATATAAATGTTCGATTACATTACAACTGAGACCGAAGAAAAGGGGCACTGTCCATGAGTTAAAACAATCAAGGCCAATCTATTTTATGCCTGTACAAATACTTCAAGACACCCAGATGTTTAGATACATACATGTCATATTTGTACAAATACTTCTACATTGAGATACATACAGGTTAAATATACACAAACCTAAGTATTTAGATACATACACTACTTATGTTTACCTACAAACAGCATGACAAGTTAAGGTAAGGTCAGATTTAATCTTATGCGGTGACCCCAGTGCCCTTTGACCTACCGGTTCAAGGTCGCTGTGTGAAGATCGGAAACTGTCGAGCGCAGTCGCCAGTTGATCCGGGTTCTTCTGAACCTCAAGCCTCAGAAACTGAAACTCTTCGTTCGTCTTCAGAAACTCCAACGGATCATCTACACAGAGAATGCATATGAAAACAAATGGAACCAATGTGAAGCATTTACCAGTCTTTATGCATGTATCCACACAAGTTTCTGTGACCGGTAACCAATGGGAAGACTAGATAAGCTGTCCCAGCTTCATCTCCCTATGAATCATTTGCAACTTGACTCGCATACTCACATTCTGTTGGCTCACATACTGTTAATCTATAACAGGCTGTTAGTCAATTTAGTTGTTTAATGTGATTGCTGTTCATGTACTGTATTTTTGAATGCAAAATGGTTCAAATAAACTCAAACTCAAGAAAAAAGTACAAATCTACATATTCATGTACGTATGAATGTACGTATGCAAGTAAATATGTACCTATAAATTACGATACAACTGTATTCTGTAAGTATATATGTACCTATAAATAGCAATAGAGCTGTATTTTGTACACAAGTAACAATGTACCTAAATAACAGTACAACTGTTTTTTGATATTGCCTTCCTTCCAAAGTTCAGAAGTGCACACACAACATCGATAGTGCCGACTGTGTGTGACTTGGTCAAGATCCCTACACGTACTCCCGCGTTACAGGCCGAGCACTCTATCCTTTCGGCTACTGTACCCCACACACAATGTCACACATGTATGTATATATCTACTGTGTTTTAGTTGTCAGAGGTCGGCGGGGTTCACCCCACCCTAGCTCTTCTTCGAACCGTCAGCTAAGTAACTGAAAAGATGCTGCATGATCAGTAAACTAGAATATCTCGAGTTGTCAGTTGTTTCGTCTGCAACATATTAACAACGTTAGATTTTGACCTGCGTTCAAGTAATTTGGTAACCTGTAAAATTTGTTACGCCCCAGCAGCTTTTTGACAACTAAATCACTGCATTTTATGTATGAAAGAATATATAGCCTACATCAATCTGTCTATGTATGCATGCAAGCACATATATATCCGCATGTATTGTATATATATTTATATGTGTACATATGTACTGGCAATTGGGCGTTTATCTAGGAATGTATGTAAATAATTAAGTATGTCTATATAACTTCGAAGACGTCATCTACTCATTTGAAAATTACCACAATGTAAATTCCTAATTAGTCTACCAAGTTATCTTCCGAAATTAAAACAACCACAATAGGAATCGCAATAAATTTACCAAGGTCCGCCCCAGCACGCACGACGGAAGGGAAACGTTGAACAACGGGTGGTACCCAGGCAAATGCAGGAACTCTGGCCTCAGGCTGAGCAGAAGCAGGTGGAATACGCTATAATTATCAGAAAATATACAGTCCATCAAATAAAGAATTTCACTCAGGTTAACTATTTCACACTCAGGTTAACTATTTCACACCTTGGGTAAACTATTTCACACTCAAGTAAGCTATTTAATACTCAAATTATTTCACACTCAGGTTAGCTATTTAAAACTGAGGCTGAATCAAATAATAATCAGGTAATCAGATCTTGTTGTTATCCAGAGCTACAAATGATCTTTCAGGATTCATCACACTGGCTGCCAATTGAGCATCGAAATCACTTCAAAATCTGCCTAACAATTAAAAAAACATTGCACTCAAAACAGCCGACCTATCTATTCAGGGATCTTTCTAAACAAATGACACCAGGGCTATTGTTAAATGGCTTATACCACGAGATATTTCTAAAAGAACAATACCAAGAGATATTTCTAAATGACTGATATCAAGAGATAGTGCTAAACAACTGATACAAGAGATATTTCTAAATGGCTAATACCATGGATATTTCAACACAACTTATGACAGGGACATTGCCAAACAACTTGTAACAGAGATATTTCTGAACAACTTTTATATCCGCGATATTGCCAAACAACAGATACCAAGGCTACTGTTAAACGACTTATAGCAGGAATTTTTCTAAACAACTGATACACCAGGGCCGTTGCTTAACGACTTATAACAGAGCATTGACAAACCGTGCAGAGATATTCGACGGCTCCTTCAACCGAGTTGAAGCTGGCATTTAACGCGATCTCTGCCTCATTCCTCTCAAATCCCATTGCAATAATTTTTTTTATGTTCTCGTTTACAGTCTCATCCACACGTGGCGAGTGTTCCACCATCGATACAGGCTCCTCGATGACGTGTTTCTCCAGCCAGTTCTCCACTTCCAAGTTCTTCCTCTGCTCGTCCGAACCCCCCTGGAGTGGTGACATCAACATGTCCGTCTCGTGAGTAGCGTACGACTCCAATTGCAGCATATCGCTGGCGGCCGATGATCCAGCAACGATATCCGGTGTGACGGCCCCACCTCGTGACCCCTCTTGTGCCACGGCAGCGCGTCTGCTGCCCTCGGACGAAGTACTGTTTCGATGCGAAAGTCTCTTTGAACCACGAGCCGGCTGCCCACTCTCAGAGGAGAACTGACTCCGGAGGACTTTTCCTTGTGACGTGGTGGTTGTCTCGTTATCCGAGAAATTGCCGCTCCGTGTAGATTGATCGCGGTCTCGCCACTGCGGATAGCCGAGAGGAATGGCAGGATTTGAGGGGTCTGCGGCGGAAAAACGTGCATCAAAGGAGAAAGGGTTGTTTTCGTCAATCGTTGATATGACTTGAAACTGCGACTGGTTCGAACGTGACTTTTTGCTGCATTCCTTGCCCGGCGTCTTTGGCTGAAATGGAAAGAGAAATGTATTGTAAGTCGGAGATCATTTTCAAGGTGAAACAGATACAGGACGACTGTCTAGTGGCATGTCTAGTAGGAAGTTGTATAACACAAGCAGAAGATAACTGATCAACCTACCAACCAATCTATCACTTAACCCAGTGCTGTCCATCCCAGCAGGCCTCGTGCAGGCCGCATGCCCGCCGGCAGATTCTAAGTGGCCCGCCACAGCTCGCTAAATATTTGCAATTTCTGTTAAAATGAAGTAAAAGACAGTCACTGGCCTACTTGCATAGCTATTCGTTCGTAACTTGTATTGTATTGTATTCAAACATTTATTTACTTGGCTTATCATTTGACAATGAAAACGCAAAATCTAGTTCCCAAGACGCATTCATTATGATAACTCCATAATTAATTATAATACAGTTAAACATTTTCAATAAATTTTAGTCGCTGCTTTGGAGTTGACTGGTGCGGCCCTCGGCTTCAAAAATTACTTCTTCGGTGGCCCGCGGTGTCAAAAAGGTTGGACAGCACTGACTTAACCAATCAACAAATCAATCAATCTTTAAGTAAGTGAATCAATACATCAATACATGACTTGCTTTCCACTATTAAACCTTCTAAGTATTCCCTCCGCCCCCGGGCTCATGACCATATCATTCCTCCCGCAGATAATTTGATGTGTAAGACTATCATCACTAGGATAATATATAAGGTCTGATCAAGATTGGCTGTCTTTCGTAGATATATGTGGGACTATGTTGATTGTACACCAAGGTGTGGTTGGCAATTGGTTTAAAAAAAGATATTCTCACTTACTTACTTACTAACTTACTTGATTGTCAGTGATTGATTGATTGATTGATGCAAAAAACGTTTATTGTCAGGATGCTATATACTTTATAACTTTGTTTATAAGATGTCTGTACACCAAAGTGCGATTAGCAATTGAGTAATAAAGACTATACTTACTTACTTACTTACAATAGCCCAAAAATTACTCCATCAATTAATCAGTGAGTGAGTGAGTCAGTGACTGAGTCAGTGACTGAGTCAAACAATCAGTAGGTCCGTAAGCCCATTGGTCAGTCAGACAGTCAAATAATCAATCAATATACGGGGCCCGATAGTGCATTGGATAACATCTGGCGAGAGAGCGAGAGGTACCGAATTCGAGCCCCGTAGGGCGGACATGCTTTGTATAGGCTGCTATTAGCGCCGTTGTATTGCAGGCTGTCTGTTCTGTTAGTAGTTAAGATTTATGTCTTCTGTCATTTATGTTCTTGTGAATTGTTTCAATTGCATAAATGTAAACTGTACCGGTTGCGATGTGTCAACCAGATTGTTTCAATAAAGGAAGAATTATTATTATTATTATTATTAATCAATCAATGAGTGATACAGTGAGTGAGTGAGTGAATGAGTGAGTCAGTCAGGCAGACAGTAGGCCACTCAGTCAGTCAGTCAATAGGTCGTTCAGTCTGTCAAACAATCAATCAATCAATCCACCAACAAACTTTGGAACCTCTCCCATCCTTTCTGACTGCCAACAAAAGGTTTTAATCTGTAGCAACCATCAATCAACAGCTGAAACAGAATCCTCCCGATCCAATCTCATCCGGTCATACTCACCCTCGGAACCACAATCACGATGAAACCCTTGTCACTGATCGAATAATCACTGATTGTCTTGTCATCATCTAATATCTTCCCTGTAAGGAACAGAACAAAGCATCAACTGTAGTTGCAATTAGTAACTTCTATAGTGCCAGTATCAGTGCTCGATAGTGTAGTGGTTAGCGTGCTGGACTGTCAATCGACAGGTTGGGGTTCTAATCCCCACCAGGGCAGAAATTTGTTTAGAGATTTCTGCTCCATCTGCACCCCTAGATAACTTAGCTATAATGAGCACACTGACCGCAAACTGTCGGTGGGAAGATGAAACGGCGATGGAGAGGACTGGCCACCCGACCTCAAATGCCAAAGCAAAGAAAATGAAGTCACTAACACTTCATACCCATGGCTGCCTCAGGGATAGCTTAAGGGACTGCTCTTCTTCTTCTTCATAGTGCTAGTATCTAATGCATCAACTAATCGAGCACCAAAACCAAGCCATAATCAGGTCAATATCCTGAAATTCCTGAATATCAATCTGCTAGAACTGGTCTTCAAATCTTTTCTTCCAACCTAATCTAATATAATCTGTTAACTTCATATAACACCATTATAACAATGCACAGGTATCCAATGCCCATCAACAATCAAGTCTTTACCCTACCTCACGTTACCATACCTTACCTTTACTTTTTCTAACCTCACCTTACCTTCTCTCGTCTTGCCTATAATACTTCACCGTATCTTTCCTAGCCTTACCCTTCCATGCCTTAATTAGCTAACACCTGGCATTTGCCAAAGACCTTATTTTAACAAATCGTTTTTATTTCCTGGTGAGTATGGGGCCATCCATTTAGTATGTATGCAGATTTCAGAAAAATTGGAGCCTACCCCTACACATGTATACTTTTAAAACCGCCCCAACCTGCATATGCACGCTTGATGCACCCCCTAAATAACAATCAATATTAAAAATCCATACAGAAACAATCAAGGATTAATAATATTAACGTGTCTAAATAAAAAAGATAGTCCAGCTCCATTGTCCAGCCACATCAAAGAAATATTAAGCTGCATAACTTTAAAAGTTTGATAATGTCCGCTAGACACAAATGCCGACTGAACCCAGTCAACAGCTGAAAAACTTAACTGTAGCTCATTTTAAGGCCAATAATAGACCAATTATTATCAAGGTTTGACTCCTCCTTTCCTATGCATACATAATTTATCAGCAGAAACCTGCCCCCCATATGCAAGCATTTTTTCATTTGGGTTTACCCGCCCACACACCCAACTCCATGCATACTAAATGGATGGCCCCTGTTGGAGCCGGTTTTTAAAGATCTTTCATGGTATGCTCACCTGCAAAAAGAAGCTTCATTCCTTCAGCGATATACTCGCAACCTCTGTCATTCTGAATTCTCTCTTTCAGGCTTTTAATCTACATAGCAACAACAATCGTAATTCAATATCCTAATTTAAATTATAACGACTCAAATTTAAGACGACTTTAGTGCATAAGTTCGTTAGCACGTGACTGCTGCTCGAATAATTAGTAAATAATTATGCGTGGAAACAGTAAATGCTTCTGATTGGTAAATAAACAATTGACATCAGACAGCAGTTATGAAAATTAATCTGAAAATTATTTGAAAATTGTTTTTACATTATAATTATGTATTTTTAAATTAAAATTTGTTACGCATTTATAATTGTATGAAGCATGTAAAGATTAATATTTTCAATGTTACTGTAATCTAGGAGCACATCCCGGTACTGCTCGGGCTTGACTCGAGGGCATGTATATTCTGTGTCGACGTGGAATGCAAGGAGGCCAAGTACCAGTAGGAAGCTGCGGATAGTGCTCTAGGGTTTGTTCACATAGTAAGAAATAGCAGATAGAAGGTATTCACATAAGATAGAGTTTTATATTATATCCAAGTGCATGCCATACAATTTGACCATAACAGAGATTAACAAACCAAACACGAAAAATATAAGAACTGTCAAAACTGTAGCCAATTATCACACAAGTAATAAACTGAACCAACTGCATAAACAAACTAGGACACGCACAACTTGCCTGCGTGTTCCAATTTGACAAGGATACCCGAATTCATCTTACCTAAGACACGTTCCGAGCAGCAGTGTAAAGCACCCTAATACGTACATATGAGTAGCGCCAATCTTTTAATCGTCCTTAAGGGTGGGTCATGTTTCAGCCGCACCCCACAAAGCGTTTTATTAAAGTAAAAAATCTGTCTGAACTCCGAACATCGCATTATTTATATTGCGCCTCTACATCGCATAAAATGGAATTCAAAAACCGAAACCCAGTGGAATACCTTTTCAGCGGGGTCGACATCAATCTTAAAAATCACTTGATCGACGGTTTTAAACGTCAGAAGCATCGTTCTTCGCTGGGCTGTTACCACATTTAACGTCGGATGGTTGTTACCATGCACGACTTTCACAAACTCTTTCTTTACCACCTGGAATTAAGCTGGAAAAGCTGTGTTTACAATGTCTGATTTAGAACACAGAACCAGACGCGTCATCAGTATCTGCGTACATTTCAACATTCGCCGTTTCTAACCATAGACTGCATGCATGTGTGTATATTCAGAGATCTTTGATTAATTTTTATCACAGTATACTAGCAATAATGATATATATTTTCAAACTGACAATTACGCAGTATGATTACAATTCAGTATGAACTGGTAATCACAAGTTATTACAGGAATAGAATTTAACTGTATACAGCAGCCATGCAAGGCGCCCATCACGTCCTACATCTCATTTCACCAACGCGCCATCTCGCAAATGATAGGCTGAGTGGACCTTTGGGTAGGGTGACCATACGTCCCGGTTTTCGGGGACATGTCCCGGTTTTTCGTGGTTTGTCCCGGTGTCCCGACAACTTGTGCGAAAGAGCACAATTGTCCCGGTTTCTGACACAACCATGCATCTGGCGCTGTTCAATGTTGCAGTTTTAAACATTGAAGGTGATAATGTTGTCACAACAACAGAGGCGTTCAAACGCCTAACACAGAAACTTCAAACACGCAAAGATGACAAATTGTTCAGTAGGCCTACCAGCACAGAATAGATAAAGCTTTATCTATTCTGTGCTACCAGTATGAAAGTCGAGTAAAAGTTTAAACCGAAGTTTACGTTGCTAAATTAATTCGATGGTTTCAATCCCGTGAAAGTAGAAGTTAGAAAAATTAATAGTTGCTTGTGAAACTATAGAAGTTGAATTGATTAAAATAGGGCCTAATACTTGCGTAAAAAGAAGTTGGATCGTTGACAGTTATCATGGACATTGGAATTAAAATGCCATCTAGGCCTATATAAAACGATTAAACGATATGCCATAATGCGTAGGCTACATAGGGCCTACATGTAATAAAGAACGCTTGATGATATGACCATTTTTACATAGAAATGGAAGATAATACGTAATTCTTTGCGTAAATAGAGGTTGGATTGATGACAATTTTCATGGACATTATTTATCCACTTCAAAAACCAGAACTGTCGAAAGTTTTCTGATAGGCTATAACAGTTCATAATTTAGCAATGTATTTTCTTGTGAAATAATTTTGCAACGTAAAACAAAGTCAACGGTCAGGGAATTGGAAGTCCTATACTTAGGTAGGCTATAGGCCTAGTTACAACTGTTAGTTTCCCTAAAAGTGTCCCGGCTTTTGAAGGCCAGTAAATGGTCACCCTACCTTTGGGAGGGTTGCGGGAAACGATCCCGCTACGTACTGCTCTTCACAATAAGAATATTCTTTAATTTAAATTCATCGTATAACTTAAGATAAGACAAGAATATTTTAAAATGAAAATCAAAATTAAAAACTTTTGAAGAAGGGCGATATTAAATGCAGTTGCATCATGGTATTCTATTGTATTGAATTGTAATAATATTGTAATTGTAATTGAACATTTGCAGAGCGCCACTAAGAGATTCAGAGGCGCTCCCGACCCAGATCAGTGCTGTCTCTAACAAATAATTGTAAACAAATAGTTGAATCCAACTCTCTTCTACCTCTTGTTCAGTCTGGCTTCCGCCGCCTCCATTCTACTGAAACAGCTGTCTTTAAAGTTTATAATGACAGAATCTTAGCACTTGATTCTGGCTTCATCACTGCTCTCCTTTTACTCGTCTTCGAACTATAAATGACAGTTTAATAATACTAAAAAAATAAGATAGCCTTTCCCACTTTTGTTTTGAGCCGCCGATAGGTGGGGCTTCAGCCCAAGCCCCATGCTGGCGTCGGCTGAGGAGCTCAAGACGCAATTCATGAATCTATTAAGCTTGCCTTGTACAGTGCATGCTTCTCATTAAAGAATATACTTACTTACTTACTTACTTACTTACTTACTTAATTACCCATAAAACAATGGCGACTGTCGTCCACCTCGACAAGAAAACAACTGATGGTCGTCATGTTACACAGAAAAGCCACCTCAACCAATGAACAGTAACCGTTCCCTTTCTGACCAATTACCATAAGTAGGCCATGGGTGCGTTTAGCTGCGTTCTCGGTGGCCTACTAATATAGGGCAGGATTTCATAAGAAAACAGGTTCTTTACGCCTTCACAATTTTCGCCTAGTTTTCTCAGTTATTTCTCAACCACAGAACCCAAAAACTCATTATCCAATGTAGTTTCGAGTCCTCGATCCCATCCTGTAAGTTTCGTCGCAAAGATCGAAACTTTTGAAAATATAGATGTATGGCAGATTTTGGAAGTCGTTTTCAGCAAGACATTTCGACGTGTTTCGCAGTCGACGTTAGACAGGGCTTGACACATGCTAACAGTTGGTCAATGTATTGACGTTAACGCAAGAACGGCTGACTGTAAAGTCGAGGATTACCTGATTTCTGATGGTGGTAGATGTTTTTCTTAAGTGGTAAGTCCATTGCGATTCATATTTTCGATGATTTTTGTCAAAATCGTGGAAAACACGTGTTGTCTAAGATTCACTTTGAACACATTTTGTCGATTTACGGTGTTTTTCAGTCTCACCATCGCCATCTAGCGAATACAATTAGGACATTCGAAACTGATTTGTGGACTTTTAAGAAACTGCTCTGCCATCTGGCGAATGTAAAGAGTTGTCTTTCGTATTCATTTATCTTCAGAAATGTTCAAAACAGTTGTATTAAATGACCAGAATCAATCGAGGACGCTAAGAAATTGAGCACAAATGTAGTTCTAAAGATTTTAAGACAGTTAATAAGCCGTGGTAAATTTTATTAATTATTTGTTAAATTTTTATAGCCCAATACGAGACTTTCAAGGCAGGTGAGAGGCGTGTAGGCCTACAATGTGATGTGTACAGAGCGTATTTATGTGAACGTACACAGTCGAACGACCTTAATGCTAATTAACACGTGCATAGGCGGGCAAAGACAATCCCAGATCGTCAACAAGCTAAGGCTCCGTTCGGATCCGCGATTCCTTTTACTCTGCTTGGAGCAAGCTCGGAGTAGCTTATTATTGTGAAGCATCATCGAACGTAATTCATGTTACCTTAGCATAAGTTAAATAATCCCAATATACCGTCCGTTCATTGTTAAATCTTTATTCGAGTGTTAGTTTTCTAGACAGTTTACTAGATTTTGCGTAATGAAGTATTTTGGTTTTAAATTTTATATTGACTCTCAACAGTGTTGAGCAACAGTTTCAGTTTCACTAGTTTTCCTGTTTTCGGTTCATTTCGTTTCTTTTCTGTTATTTGCTTTATGTCACTATTCCCTTGATAACTGCAAGTAGGCTATGTTTGCATTGATTATCTTACTGTTAAGGCTAGGACTATTGTTACTCTAATAATAGCCTTAACCTGTCCCAGGTTAAAGCCACCATTAATCGTCTAATTTATTCATCTGTAATTTGATGTCCCTACTTAGCGGGATTCTTTATGATTCTTAAGAAGAATCTAGGAAAATGTGACTATTAATCATGTACCAGGTTAATTGCAGTGGTTTTAACACACAGACAGTCTTCTAAACCACTTAAAACTCCTTGTTATGTTATCCTTTTAGGGCCCTTTTTGTAGCCGAGTTGCAATTATATGCAAACTTGATGATGCTATTTGAATGGTTGCAAAATAAACATTTTAATTTGATTTCATTTTGACTTTACTATTCATCCAAGTTGATCCTAATGCAGGCGCTATATCACGTAGAGTCCTAGAAACAACGTCCGAAGTCCAGAAGTCATCTGTTGCTTCTTCCGTAGTTGTCCATTAAAAGATGGCGGCGCCTCCGAAACCTTGGGAAACAGCTGGAACAAACCATCGTCAGAATGTCGGTCCTGGTCTGTCTTTCGTCGACCAAATGTCTGGGTTCGTCCGTCTTTGAATTTCTGTTATTTTAGCGCAGTTTGTTTTATAGTATCGTCTGTCGTACGTTTTGTAGGCCAGTTTTTTCTGACATGACGGGCTTTGTATTTAAAAAAAACTACGTTATCGTAATGTAATGTAATGAATGAATGAATGTTGTGTAGTTAGAAATATTATATATATAACTGTTTTCGCATTAATTTACTGTCCAGAGAACCAAATCAGCAGCATCAAGGGTAAACGTGTAGTTTAGCGTCGTAAATTATCCGCCATTGCATGTATATATATATGTTTCAGCTTTGGTCGAATACAAGTTGGATTGACGAAAAGAATTCTTCCTAAATAGAAGTCGTATTGATGAGAATAATTCTTACTTAAATAGAAGTGGGATTGATGAAAAGAATCTTGCTTAAATAGAAGCTGTACTGATGAAACGAATTCTATGCCTAATTTGGAAGATAAGCTCTGGATCGATGAAAAGGATTGTCGCCAAATAGAAGTTGAGGGTTAATGAAAATTAGAAATGCTCCGGCGTTCGCGCAGCATGAATACTGTATAATCCTTCAGCCCACGATACTATAAGTTTGCCTTACTGCTCAGTGAACCAAGTCAGCAGCATCAAGTATGACAGAGAGCAGCATATAGGCCAGAAATGTGCAAACTCATCCCTACGTAGCTGAATGCCGCCAATTCCATATTCCAGTCATCGGATTTCTTCATCGTAACAGTAGCAGATAGAGTAATGATGTATTCACAGGCATGTTGTCAGAGAAACAATATCGGTAGGGAGGTATGGTCATTTTCGTTACCGAGGTCGGGATGTACGAGTGGTAAGCCAAAGTCAAACAGGTGGCAAGAATGGTAATGACCTGTTATATTTATTGCTTATTTTTTCATATTCAGAGTTGTGAGTAGGCATGTATTTGCTTTTGTCAACACCCCATTCAAAAATGGCCAGATTTGTTCTTGTAGATTTTTGTGCACCTATCTTGAAATGACTGAACCTTCTAGATTTAATAGTTTTCTGCAATTTGTGTCCTTTGATATCTAACACTGACAGTTCATTGTGGTGTTTCCTTTGTGAGCATACATATCAGGTAACATCTTATAGCAAGTGTGCATTATTATGAAGTTGTGTTAAGTCTTTAAGACATTACATTAAATTTTGAATCTGGAGTCTTGACAGTGATAAAACAAAATTCACATTAAAATGATAGCCTATGTAGAAGAAGTACACTGGGTTGTATTTATCAGTCATTTTGCTCATAGTTTATAAAACTTTGAACTCTGGCCAACCACAATATTTAAAATCTGTTCTTATTCCTCAACGAGGTCATCTGATTGTCTTTGTCTGGTCATACCTAAATTAAGAACTGTTCTCGGTGAACGAGCTTTTTCAGTATCTGGACCTACTTTTTGGAACTCTCTTCCTGTGTCTGTATGCTGTGCTCAGTCGCTTATTCATTTACTCGGCTGAAAACTTACCTCTTTCAAATTGCTTATCCACCTTAGGCTGTCTCTCTGTCTCTTACGGACTGATCTTCTGGATGTTGACCTGATTACGGATTGTTTTGATGCGCCATCGGTTGATGCCTTGTGCATTAGACACCGGCGCAATAGAAGTTGCTAATTACATTACATTTTGATAAATATATAAGAAGCTAGTTGTAATTCTGTCTTTGGGTATCATAACAGGAACCGCATTATTTTTATTATTACAGCAGTTTTATATAGCTCCCCTTCAAGACAGTCTACTCAGGAGCGCTTCCAGCCCAACTCCGGTCAAACAGGACTGTCTGAAGTGCAAAGACCGTGCTATAATGAGCTCATTTTCCACATTGGAATTAAATTTGAGATCTATATCTCGATCTATATCTTGACCCTTATGTCAGGATTTGTGTTATAAAAAGGGTATTATAATAAATGTCTCATGTATCAAACTATTAAGTTGTTTAAATACAGTTTTATTGGGACAGTAAAGAACCACAAAATACTGTTTGATTTTTCAGGAGTTTACCATCTTCAACCGTGCCGCGGCCAATAGGTCTACCTGATACACGACCTCTACCACCTACAAGACCAGCAAGGCAACCACAGCGTTCTCCCTACTCCACCGGAATGGGCGGTGGCCTTGGCAGTTACGGTGGCCTCGGAGGGTTTGGTGGTGGGTATGGCAGTGGGTTCGGCGGTGGGTGCGGCGGATTCGGTGGTATGGGCGGATTAAGTGGACTTGGGGGATACAGTCCATACGGGAGTTCAATTTATGGAGGGTACGGAATGAACCGCATGGGGAATAACGACGACTATGGCGGCGGCGGTTTTGCCCAGCAGGCCGAGATGAGTTCGCGACATGCCTTCCAGTCGATCGAAAGCGTCGTTCAAGTCTTCGGTTCGATCGCGATGATGCTCGAGTCAACGTTCCAAGCCGTGTACAATTCATTCCGTGCCGTGATCGGAGTCGCCGATCATTTTTCCCGCATGAAAGCGAACCTGGCTCGCATCTTCTCGGCGCTTGCTGTTATGAGGACGCTCCGGTGGCTTGTCCGAAAGCTGCTGACGCTGCTGAGGTTGCGGTCGCCCGGGGCGGACGAGGAACTTTGGGCGCAGGCCGCAGAGGCCTCGGCATCCCTTGCCGGTGTTGAGGGTCTGATGGGCGATGACAAACCGCGGTCCAGTTGGCCGGTGATGGTCTTCTTTGCGATGGTGATTGGCGGACCTTGGCTCATCTGGAAGTTCCTGAACTCATTGTCCGGAGGAGTTGGTAAGCCGTTGCGGGTTTTTTGATTGTTATTGTGATAGGACGTGTGATTTATGTAGCGTCTTTTTCTGTTACAATCCTGTCATTGTAGTCCCTATATAATCTAAGTACTTGTATCCATTTCATCACTGTGATAATGCTCAAGTCATCAGTTCGTTCATTCATTCATATCGAACATTTATATAGCACCCTTCAAGAAAACTACTCGGAGGTGCTCCCAACTCCAGCACAGCCAAAAAGAACAGTCTTAAGGTGAGAAAAGAACATAGAGCAGGTCCTGGGGAAGAGGCAAAGCTTCAGAGGGAAGCCTTTCTAGGTTGAGGGACCCACCACCAAGAAAGCGCGGTTCTGCATAGTGGAAGTTCTGGCAAAAGGGACAAGTAGGAGACCCTGTTCAGATGAGCGGAGGGATCAAGAGCCTCTGGCACTAAGGACAGGGCAACAGAGCTCGTGAAGATAGATGGTAGCGACACCGTTGATGGTTGGTACTAAGCAAAGTGATTGTACAAACCAAATTCCATGATGAGTCCAGTCTAAAGCATTGAATGGGATCTAAAATGTCACGGGAACAGCCTAAGGGGGCTACGAGATCAGCGTTACCCCATAACTAGAGGAATGGGTGAACTGTATCTGATTATGTCATTGAAAACTGGTAGAAGTCTAAGTTTAAATCTCTGAAGTTTTCTGAAGCTAGAAGAATTGGTGAACTGTTACTGATTGTTTTGCAATGGAAAATTTATATAGCTCGCCTAGTTTAGAACCTTTCTGAGGTTACAGGAATTTGTTAACTGTAGCGTTTTGTGATTGTAATAGAAAATATATGTAGCACCGTTGCACATCTCAGATATGGACGCAGGCTGTACTCTTTCTGTTTGACTGGTTTAAAGTGCTTTTCTAACTATTCTGTTATGATTACCATAAATTGCAATTACAAACTTGCCTTACAATTACACTTACCATATCTGAACTTACCTTATGATTACACTTACCATATCTGAACTTACCTTACCATATAATTACACTTACCATATCTGAACTTACCTTATAATTACACTTACCATATCTGAACTTACCTTATAATTACACTTACCATATCTGAACTTACCTTATAATTACACTTACCATATCTGAACTTACCTTATAATTACACTTACCATATCTGAACTTACCTTATAATTACACTTACCATATCTGAACTTACCTTCTAATTACACTTACCATATCTGAACTTACCTTATAATTACACTTACCATATCTGAACTTACCTTATAATTACACTTACCATATCTGAACTTACCTTATAATTACACTTACCATATCTGAACTTACCTTCTAATTACACTTACCAAAACAGTTACCATATCTGAACTTACCTTCTAATTACACTTCCCATATCTGAACTTACCTTCTAATTACACTTACCATATCTGAACTTACCTTCTAATTACACTTACCATATCTGAACTTACCTTACTTACCTTAAAATTACACTTACCATATCTGAACTTACCTTACATGTCTGAACTTACCTTACCACATCTGAACTTACCACATCAGAACTTACCTTACCACATTCTGAACTTGCCTTATCTTTTCTTAACTTACCATAAGGGAACTTATCTTATCTGACCTTACCTGTTATCGTGTGAACCTACCTTACCTACCTCAACTTACGTTACCATATCTGCGCTTACTGTAACACATATGAACATACATACCTTACGGTCTTTACCTTATCTTAACTTGGGGGATTAATGACGTGAACTTACCTGTTTTGAACTTACCTTATCTCATTTAAACACTTGAACCAGTGAACCTATATAGTTATATAAAGTCATTAATTTACATCATTGTGGCAAATTGAAGCATGCACTTCAATCCCTAATACTGTATTGTAACATACCTTGTGTAAACATTCTTTTTCTAGGTGCTAAATCCTGGGCTTCTGGTGAGACCGATCACTTTGTCGCTACAGCCGAGTTTGACTTTCAGGGAGAGAGTAACGACGAACTGTCTTTCAGACGTGGCACCGAAATCATTGTTGCCCCAAAGGGTCAGTTCCCCTTGCTTGTCACAGAATCTAATTTTATTTTGCAGCAAGAATCGTGAATTTGTCGGGGGATGTGCGTTTACGATATTGCGTGTGAGCAAGCCTGCATGTAAAAAGGAATAATGCTAAAAAAAGTCAATATTTAGCATTCATTCTGAGAATTTATATAGCACCTCTTAAAGAGGCCTACTCGGAGGTGCTCTTTGCACTAGCCTATTATGATGTTAAGTGTCATTACGAATGAAAATATCACATCAGTTAGCAAAACAATGCACAGAAAGCTAGAAGAGTCACCAGTGGTGGGCCCACGCATACATGTGAAACCAACCAATGGATTCCCATTGAAAGGTGAGAGATGGCATGGATGTTCAGAGTCGCTGAGCCAAGTTGCATCGATAGAGTAGATTCAGTAGAGCAGCCACAGAGTAGGACTACACTGAGGTTCTTGTATGGTGTTTTATGTTGATAGCTTTAACCCTTTAATGACAGGTGTGTACGAAGAATGACTGGGAAATCAATGCAGGTCATCGTTAAAGAGTTAATAGTGCAGCATGTTGAGTTGATAGCTTTGGGGGAATTAAAACCACTTCACTTTAAGCAGAATGGCGCATAAACGGGTGCTTGTGATGAGTCCACAATGTATTGGGATATAACTTCTGTTAAAGTACATATTTTTAAATGTACATGTATGTATTATTGTTATTACTGTGTATGAGTTTGGCACCATTATCGATTTGAATCCACTGACTTTTACTGTGCCGTTATCATAATGCATAAATTAATTAATTAATTATCTTCGTTTATTATTTCACACTGACACACTGCAGTATGATTACAGTTCATAGTATGAACGGATGGTCACAAGTTATTACAGGAGTCGAATTTAACTGCATGAAACAATGTTCTCTTCAAGTGAACTAATAGTCAGGTGTCTGTAAACCAAAGTTCTGCGGAGCCCTTGGGTCCGCTAGGGCTTTCAACTGGGGTTCCACGGAACACTTTTGTCCATTCGGGCTTTCAACTGAGGTTTCACAGAACCCTTGGGTCCATTAGGGGTTTCAGTTGAGGTTCCACAGAACCTTGGGTCCATTAGGTCTTTCAACTGAGGTTCCACGGAACCCTTGGGTCCATTAGGGCTTTCAACTGAGGTTCCACGGAACCCTTGGGTCCATTAGGGCTTTCAACTGAGGTTTCATGGAACCCTTGGGTCCATTATGGCTTTCAGCTGAGGTTCCACGGAACCCTTGGGTCCATTAGGGCTTTCAGCTGAGGTTCCACGGAACCCTTGGGTCCATTAGGGCTTTCAACTGAGGTTCCACGGAACCCTTGGGTCCATTAGGGCTTTCAACTGAGGTTCCACGGAACCCTTGGGTCCATTATGGCTTTCAGCTGAGGTTCCACGGAACCCTTGGGTCCATTAGGTCTTTCAACTGAGGTTCCACGGAACCCTTGGGTCCATTAGGGCTTTCAACTGAGGTTCCACGGAACCCTTGGGTCCATTAGGGCTTTCAACTGAGGTTCCATGGAACCCTTGGGTCCATTATGGCTTTCAGCTGAGGTTCCACGGAACCCTTGGGTCCATTAGGGCTTTCAGCTGAGGTTCCACGGAACCTTGGGTCCATTATGGCTTTCAACTGAGGTTCCACGGAACCCTTGGGTCCATAGGGCTTTCAGCTGAGGTTCCACGGAACCCTTGGGTCCATTAGGGCTTTCAACTGGGGTTCCACGGAACCCTTGGGTCCATTAGGGCTTTCAACTGAGGTTCCACGGAACCCTTGGGTCCATTAGGGCTTTCAGGCTTCAGCTGAGGTTCCACGGAACCCTTGCGTCCATTAGGGCTTTCAACTGAGGTTCCACGGAACCCTTGTGTCCATTAGGGCTTTCAGCTGAGGTTCCATGGAACCTTGGGTCCATTAGGGCTTTCAACTGAGGTTCCACGGAACCCTTGGGTCCATTTGGGCTTTCAGCTGAGGTTCCATGGAACCTTGGGTCCATTAGGGCTTTCAACTGGGGTTCCACGGAACCCTTGGGTCCATTGGGGCTTTCAACTGAGGTTCCACGGAAACCTTGGGTCCGCTAGGGCTTTCAACTGGGGTTCCACGGAACACTTTTGTCCATTCGGGCTTTCAACTGAGGTTCCACGGAACCCTTGGGTCCATTAGGGCTTTCAACTGGGGTTACATGGAACCCTTGGGTCCATTAGGGCTTTCAACTGGGGTTCCACGGAACCTTGGGTCCATTAGGGCTTTCAACTGAGGTTCCACGGAACCCTTGGGTCCACTAGGGCTTTCAACTGGGGTTCCACGGAACACTTTTGTCCATTTGGGCTTTCAACTGAGGTTCCACGGAACCCTTGGGTCCATTAGGGCTTTCAACTGAGGTTCCACGGAACCCTTGGGTCCATTAGGGCTTTCAGCTGAGGTTCCACGGAACACTTTGGGTCATTTCGGGCTTTCAACTGAGGTTCCACGGAACCTTGGGTTCATTTGGGCTTTCAACTGGGGTTCCACGGAACCCTTGGGTCCATTAGGGCTTTCAACTGGGGTTCCATGGAACCCTTGGGTCCATTAGGGCTTTCAACTGGGGTTCCACGGAACCCTTGGGTCCATTAGGGCTTTCAACTGAGGTTCCACGGAACCCTTGGGTCCATTAGGGCTTTCAGCTGAGGTTCCACGGAACCCTTGGGTCCATTAGGGCTTTCAACTGAGGTTCCACGGAACCCTTGGGTCCATTAGGGCTTTCAACTGAGGTTCCACGGAACCCTTGGGTCCATTAGGGCTTTCAACTGAGGTTCCACGGAACCCTTGGGTCCGCTAGGGCTTTCAACTGGGATTCCACGGAACATTTTTGTCCATTTGGGCTTTCAACTGAGGTTCCACGAAACCCTTAGGTTCATTAGGGGTTTCAGCTGAGGTTCCACAGAACCTTGGGTCCATTAGGGCTTTCAAATGGGGTTCCACGGAACCCTTGGGTCCATTAGGGCTTTCAGCTAAGGTTCCACGGAACCCTTGGGCCCATTAGGGATTTCAACTGAGGTTCCACGGAACCCTTGGGTCCATTATGGCTTTCAGCTGAGGTTCCACGGAACACTTTTGTCCATCCGGGCTTTAAACTGAGGTTCCACGGAACCTTGGGTCCATTAGGGCTTTCAGCTGAGGTTCCACGGAACCCTTGGGTCCATTAGGGCTTTCAACTGAGGTTCCACGGAACCCTTGGGTCCATTAGGGCTTTCAGCTGAGGTTCCACGGAACCTTGGGTCCATTAGGGCTTTCAGCTGAGGTTCCATGGAACCTTGGGTCCATTAGGGCTTTCAGCTGAAGTTCCAAGGAACTTTTGGTTTTATTAGGACTTTCAACTGGGGTTCCACAGAACCCTTGGGTCAGCTAGGGCTTTCAACTGGGGTTCCACGGAACACTTTTGTCCATTCGGGCTTTCAACTGAGGTTCCACGGAACCCTTGGGTCCATTAGGGGTTTCAGCTGAGGTTCCACAGAACCTTGGGTCCATTAGGTCTTTCAACTGGGGTTCCACGGAACCCTTGGGTCCATTAGGGCTTTCAGCCGAGGTTCCACGCAGTGTTATTTCTATTAACTGTAACTGTAACTGAAATAGCAAAATAACTGAAAAATATCCTGCAGTTAACTGTAACTGTAACTGAAACTGAAAAATACTGAATAACTGAAACTGTAATAGTAACTGAAAAACGAAAACTGTATAACTGAAAAATAACAAAAGTTAACTGAAAAATAAAACATGAGTGTTTTTCTTTCTGACTTTTTGAATGGTAATCCTACTCTAGTCTACAGTCAGTTTTCTATACTCATTTCACTTCTGGTTTCTTTACAGTTTTTATGCTAGTTTCACTTGTGGTTCCTTTTCAGGTTTTTTTCTAGTTTCACTTCTGGTTCCTGTTCAGTTTTCTATGTTCGTTTCACTTCCGGTTCCTTTTCCTTTCGTTATGTTGTCTTTGGCGCTAAACCGTAAATTCGTAAAACAATCAACGACTACGAGAATAATTTTTAAGCCAAGTAGTAGTCAAAAGTAGAAAGTGGCGTGTGGGAACATTTTGTTTGAAGCCGCAGACGACAAAAGTCGATGTTGTGTTCACACTGTTGCTGGCAAGGACGTTGAAAACCACGAGTGTGGCACGCTAATTGTCGGAACAGAGCAAGTGTTAATCTGGAATGTCGTGTTTTCCTTAAAGTAAACCGACAATACGTTAATCGCATTGATTTGCTGCGTAAATATTTCTGGTAACTGTTCAGAATACTTGTGGTCAGTGTGTCATTAGTCATGACGTGTGAAAAAATAACTGATGCTATAACTGAAAAATAAAGAGAAATAACTGAAACTGTAACTGAAAAATAAGAAAAAATAACTGAAACTGAAAAATCTGATTTCAGTTAACTTTAACTATAACTTTAACTGAAAAATCATAAATTATATAACTATAACTGTAACTGTAACTGAAAAACCATAACTGAAATAACACTGGTTCCACGGAACCCTTGGGTCCATTAGGGCTTTCAACTGAGGTTCCACGGAACCCTTGGGTCCATTAGGGCTTTCAACTGAGGTTCCACGGAACCCTTGGGTCCATTATGGCTTTCAGCTGAACGGAACACTTTTGTCCATTCAGGCTTTCAACTGAGGTTCCACGGAACCCTTGGGTCCATTAGGGCTTTCAGCTGAGGTTCCACGGAACCCTTGGGTCCATTTGGGCTTTCAGCTGAGGTTCCACGGAACCCTTGGGTCCATTAGGGGTTTCAGCTGAGATTCCACAGAACCTTGGGTCCATTAGGTCTTTCAACTGGGGTTCCACGGAACCTTTGGGTCCATTAGGGCTTTCAGCTGAGGTTCCCGGAACCCTTGGGCCCATAAGGGCTTTCAACTGAGGTTCCACGGAACCCTTGGGTCCATTATGGCTTTCAGCTGAGGTTCCACGGAACACTTTTGTCCATTCAGGCTTTCAACTGAGGTTCCACGGAACCCTTGGGTCCATTAGGGCTTTCAGCTGAAGTTCCAAGGAACCCTTGGTTTTATTAGGAATTTCAACTGGGGTTCCACAGAACCCTTGGGTCAGCTAGGGCTTTCAACTGGGGTTCCACGGAACACTTTTGTCCATTTGGGCTTTCAACTGAGGTTCCATTAGGGCAGTGCTTCCCAAAGTGGTGGACGGACCGGCACCGGTCCTCGAGCCTTCAGTTGACGGTCCGCAAAGTGAGTCAAGAAACTGGTCAACTTGTCTCAGAATCAAGAAATAGCTATTTTATTTTTAAAAGTCATAACAAAAAACACTTATTAGGCTAGAATTAAAAGGGCAATAGAATCACAGAATTAACTAAACATGCATTTAAATCAATTTTAGTACATATTTACGGAATTTATTCTAGATGATCGAAAAAGAGAAATAATTAAATAAATTTGGCACCAGTCCTCCTGCAGTGGAAAAATTCTTGCCTGTCCGTGACACTGAAAGTTAATTTCTGCCGGTCCGTGACACTACAAAGTTTGGGAAGCACTGTGCTAGGGCTTTCAACTGAGGTTCCACCTTGGGTCTGCTAGGGCTTTCAACTGGGGTTCCGCGGAATCCTTGGGTCCTCCAGGGGTTCTGCCGCAGTTCAATATAAAACTTAGAAACACCAACTGAATTTTAAAAAAGGACGAACAGTGAGCAGCGATCTTCAGTCGTTCTTGCTAGACATGAGTCTATGTTAAAATTATTACCATTATTACATGAATGTATTGTTGCATTTCATATGTCGCTATGGTGAGACGCGCTGGTTTCCATAAGCAAATGCGCGTGTGTGTGAGGTTCCATCACTACAAAAAGGTTGAAACCACTGTCGTAGTCAGTGGGCTGATCCACCTCCGCAGGGCCGGATTAAACACTCAGGGGGGACCCCATGTCCCTTTTCTAATAGGTTGATGGGGATGCTGTAAAGACATAACAATCAAATGGAGGTCCCTTTTCGTAGATTTGAGCATGGGATGACGGGAATGCCGTAAAGACATAACAATCAATTTGCAGTAAAGCAGGGTCAGTGACTCAGTGTGCTGTGCTGCTCAAATTAGTAGTCAATGCATACAACGTGGCTTAAAAGATTTGCATTTAGTACTATATCTAAGGTTGTTTCAAATGTGTGTTACAGTATATTGACAACACCCAATTATCATAAAAATGTAATCAAAATTAAAACTATTCTTTACATTTTTAACAGCTCAGAAACACTTGCAACTTTATCAGCTGCAAACTGTGTAACAATGGTCATCACATGAAATGAATTTAAGCTCTCTCAACCCAGGCAGTGAAAATCGAACTTTCTGGCTACTCGTTAACTGAACCTTGAGATGGGCTGAAAAGCATTTTCTAAGTTGATGCTCACCATTCAGTGGCCAAGAATAAAACTGCTTATTATTTAATTGGCTATTTAGTCCCTTGCACAAAATTGACTGCTTTATAATGTCATTTTGACGTTGGGCATGATCATTGGACCCGGACAAGTTTATGCAGGTTTCTGGCCCCTTTTCAAGCCAATACTCAGTAGAGGCCACTGTAATTGACAACCATTCATAGATATCAGTTGAGTAACAAAGACGTTTTGTAAACTTTGACACTTGTTTACAGACTTGCCAAAACAAAATTGTTGCAATAGCTTTAGTATTGTGATTCTCACCTGTATGAGCATGACTGTGTCTGTGTGTACATGTGCAGTGTCATGCTTGTATTTACAGCCCACAGTTAGCAATGTAGTGGGAGTGTGTTGACATCATCCCAATCAGAGCTCGAGGGTACACGTACCCTAAAATAGAATACGTTAAAATACGTACGTACCTTTCGAAAAAATAGAATACGCGTATGGTACGTATTATGGTAACGTACCATAAAATAGGGTACGTTAAAATACGTACGTACATTTCAAAAAATAGAATACGTATGGTACGTACCCTCGAGCTTTGATCCCAATAGTATCAGGCAGATCCATTGGTTGTGCTCTTTATTGCTGCCTTTTACTTTGGCTCATGAAAGAAATGCATCCAAACATGGCACACGAAGAGTCGAAGACTGATTTTCTCAGTCTTTTCTTTAACAAGTTGGTGTTTCTTAACAGAGAGGTTCTAGGCATTGTGTGCGTTTAAAAACATTAAATCCAGGGAATGAATCGCGTCGGAATAAGAATAAAAGTTACGCCAACATAGATTATATATTGACAGAAAGAAGTGGAGTCAAAAGAAATGCATGTAGCCTACACAGCAGTTTATTGCATGGCTGCCATTTCAAATTTGCTTGGTGCAAATTTTCGCATAAACTGAAACTAATGCCTCTTACGAACAAATAATTATTTGTTGTAACAAATTCTGTGTCTGTCCTGCAACATTTCTACCGATCGGGGAGGGCCCTTTAAGCAGGGGCCTGTGCTAAAGCATATTCAGCATACTGGTTAATCTGGCCCTGCTCCATCGTACATTGGCTGTCTGTTTGAGCGGGCTGAATTTCTGGGTGTTGACCTGAGATCGAATTGATCTAGGTGCACTATCAGTTAATGCTTTGTGCATTTGACACGGGTGCTAATAAAGCTCACAGGAGACCACTGGCAAGCTCCCACAAATATTCTTATCCCAGCTGATGGAATACTGTTGTAATAATAATAATAATAATAATAATAATAATAATAATAATCTTTTAAATTAAAACTGACAATCACGCAGTATGATTACAGGTCATAGTATGAACGGATGATTACAAGTTATTACAGGAGTCTAATTAAATTTATGGCAGCCATGCTAGGCGCCCATCTGTCCTACTGCTTCGTTTACCACCTAGCGAATGACAGGCTGAGTGGACCTTTGGGAGGGTAGCGGGTACCGATCCCGCCTCCTACTTGATGTTCTGCTGTTCATGGCAGTGTTGTTGCCATTCATCTATGCCCCCTCCCACCCTGCACCCTAACAGCGTTGGGCTCTTGGCTTTTTCGAATGCTTGCCCAAGGATTGGGAATTTGCTGCCTGGTTCAATTTGTTCTTTCACTTCTCTGATTTGGTTGCTCTCTGAGGGCCACTATAAAATTGTTCAGCTATAATTACAATGCGATTGAATTAAACATGATGGGGAGGGGTTTAGGGTAGTGGGGAGGAAGTTTACGGTAATGGGGAGGGGTTTTATGGTAATGGGGAAGGGTTTAGGTAATGGGGAGGGGTTTAGATAATGGGGAGGGGTTTAGGATAATGGTAACACTGGCACGAAGAGCAGAAGATCAACACGGACATGGGATCAATTCCCACTAGTCTCCCAAAGGTTGACTGAGTCTTTCGTTCGCTAGATGGCGGTGGTAAAATGAGCAGTAGGACGTGATGGCCGCGTTGCTTGGCTGTCATACAGTTAAATGTGACTCCTGTAATAACTTGTGATCTTCCGTTCATACCATGACTTGTAATCATACTGCGTTTGAATCAGTCAGTTTGAAGTAATAAATGAAGATTATTATTATTATTAGGGCAACGATTAAAAATTTTAATCGAAATTAATCACATGATTAAAATTTTTAATAACGCGATTAAATTTTAACGCATGTCACAATAGATAACAAGTACAACTGCTAGATACCGACTCTGAGTAGTTACGTTGAATATGCGCTATATAAATGCTTGCAGTCAATAAACATAAAGCAAACATGCTTTTACTACATGTTTTTACTTTTTTGTTATTACTTTAAAGTTTAAACTGAGCGGTTTTTTATCAAGAATTGTTTTAGCGCATTTCTATAAATAATTGGGCGCAGTGACAATCGCGTTAACCGCGTTAAAAAATTTAATCGCGTTAATTAATTAACGCATTAATCGCGTTAATAATGCATTGAATGCCCAGCCCAAATTATTATATGAATTTCTGTTGGTTTTCCAGAGTTGCAGCCACGGATGCGCGGCTGGGTCTTGGCGAGCATCGATGGGAAAACAACCGGAATTGTTCCGCTGAATTACATCAAGTTCCTCGGCCGACGACCCGGTCGAAGCAGCCCCCAACCACCTGCTGCTCCTCTTCAGCAGCCGACATCACAGAACAACTTGCCCGCATTCGAATCAGCTTTCTCCGGTACAAGTGGATCTGGAGACGGTGCAGTTCCATCGTTCGAAACGGACAATATTGAGGGATTTTGAGACGGAGTTTAGATCAAAGGAACGAACCATCATGACACATTGGGCGACAGTTAAAATTTGGGCAGTTTTACCAGAAAATCCAAGTGGTGTTACCGGATAAGTCTATCATCTTGCAGCGCTACATCTGTTAACAAATTGCCTGTTTATAGTCCCGATGCTTTGAGTAAGTTATATTTAACAGTTTAACGGTGAGCTGCATTGGTTTCCCAGTCACTTTTAGTGCTTGCTCGTCGTTAAAGTGTTAAAGGAAAATTAAACCGGTGTGAAATAAAATATTTTAAAAGACCAAACTGGAAGAAACATGGAAGAAACATGGATATAAAAGTGCCTAGAGTTCATTCAGATGTGTTTTACTCTAGCCGTAAAACCATCCTTTTCAGCCGGGGTTGGGTCGGTAGCGCTCCTGAGTAGTAACCTTGAAGGGGCGCTATATAACTTCGGAATGAATGAATGAATACAACGTGTGGAGGAAGAAGTTGAATGGCAAAATTAGGCAGATTGATTTTAAATAGATGTAAAACTGTTTCAGCTGATGTATTAAGTTCAGACTCCATCCAATCGAATTAAAATTAAGTCCTTTTCAAATGCATTCAGTTTTTGTTCATCACCTACTTATGTTTTTCACTTGAGTTGTTCATTTAGAGCAGTGTTTCTTAACCAGTGTTCGACTGAACCCCTGGGGTTCGGTGAGCCAGTGCCAGGGGTTCAGCAGAGGTCCTCTGAAATTTATACATAATCAGGGTCAGTGAGTGTGAGTGAAAATTTATTTTTATTTTTCGACTTTTATTTAATAAATTTTTTTGGAAATAGATTGCCTACCTTTGAATGTATTAATATTGTATCACATTTTGGTACAATTTTTTATTTCCTTTTGTTCCCATTAGTTAAAAAATTATTGTTCAAACTTGAGGGGTTCGGTGAGTGGTCATGGATTTCTCTTGGGGTTCGGCTCCCATGAAAAGGTTAAGAACCACTGATTTAGAGGGACCTCGCCAGTCCCTAGGTTCAAGTCTTTGTACATATCTGCCATTTCCATCATCACCTGTGTATTTCAGGCCCGTGGCAAGGAGTGTTCCATCGCATCCATGGAACAGGGCGCAACTCAAGAGGGTGTGAAAATTTTAAGATGGAATTATTAAATTAATTAAACTAGTAACTTTATCTTGAAATGTGAAATGTCCATCGCAAATGATATAAATGTAATAAAATTAAATAACAATAGAAACACACACTTCGTTTCTTTTAAAAGACAAATTTTGTATTATATTCGAGATAACAGATTTGGTTGTTATTGGTTAAGTTGATCTTTGCGGGCGGGGGACACTAGATTTGCACTTGGAACAGGGCACAATTAGAGCTTGCTACGGCCTTTTTGCATGTTATTAACATCAGTGAAATGTTTAGGAAGTGTACATGTACTTTGCTGGAGAACTAACCTGTGTTATCAAACGTGTATATATATATATATATATATATATGAATTTTTACAGAGGTCACTGGCATGAAAAAGTTACTAATTAAAAATAAATAATGATGATAATCATTTATCTGTGAACCCAGTGACCCTACAATTGCAGAAGGCAACCTGTTCTGGAATTGTCTAAAAATTGCATGAAACATTTCTGTTTGAGGTCGTTGAATTGATGTAAATGTTCTAGAAAATGCCATGTATTCGAAGTTCATTGTCTACGAACTACCGTTACCATTGTCTACAAACTACCATTACCATTGTCTGTGAACTACCATTACCATTGTCTACGAACTACCATTACCATTACCATTGTCTACGAACTACCATTACCATTGTCAATGAACTACCATTACCATTGTCTATGAACTACTATTACCATTGTCTACAAACTACCATTACCATTGTCTATGAAATACCATAACCATTGTCTATGAACTACCATTACCATTGTCTGTGAACTACCATTACCATTGTCTATGAACTACCATTACCATTGTCTGTGAACTTCCATTACCATTGTCTGTGAACTACCATTACCATTGTCTACGAACTACAATTACCATTGTCTGTGAATTACCATTGTCTGTGAACTACCATTACCATTGTCTACGAAGTTCCATTACAATTGTCTACGAACTACCATTACCATTGTCTACGAACTACAATTACCATTGTCTGTGAATTACCATTGTCTGTGAACTACCATTACCATTGTCTACGAACTACCATTACCATTGTTTACGAACTACCATTACCATTGTCTTCCCGACTACCACTGTCTGTGAACTACCATTACCATTGTCTCGGAAGTTCCATTACACGAAGTTCTACATTACAATTGTCTACGAACTACCATTACCATTGTATGCGAACTACCATTACCTTTGTCATTGTCATCATCACATACCATACCTTACCTTGGTTATCCCTACGTCACTTACCCTTACCCCATTTACTGCCGCTTATTGTACACTTGTGTCACAGCAAGTCGTATACAGGTAGACGGTAATACGCTTACTTGACAGGTATGCAGATGGAATAATAAGTGATGCAATTAGTTTAAAGTGAGACATGCATTAAAGAGGTTTGTGTTTAGTCTAGAGCTCGTCCATGAGAGGCTTCTGCTAAATATGACCCACATTGGGCCCTCCTCCCTCTTGTCTGCATTTTACAATATTCTCCACCATCATTGGCTTATTTAAGGGGTGGTTTTATGGGTCCGCCCCCAATAAATGCTTTAGGGCCTAATGTTATCAAACACTAAAATGTAGAAAATTATGACCATGTACAATGGTACTCCCCGAAGACTAAGACCCCACGATATTGTTTTCTGGCTACATCCCTGTCCACCCATGACTTTGTGCACATGTGCATGGACTACTGCTACTACTATTACTTACAATAATGCAATAATAATGATGAAAACGATTTACATAGCGCCGCAACACAGCCGAGGCAGAAAAATTGTGCTGTACATGCGTTTACAAAAATCAGTTGACAGCTCTATGATGTTTAAAAGTAAAGGTAACAGTTGTTTGGATTGTGAGGTGACATGTGTTTACAAAGTTGAAGATAGTTGCTTACATGGTGATGACAGTTGTTTACAAAAGTAAAGGTAACAGTTGTTTCAAAAGTAAAGATAACCGTTGTTTCACAGGGGGAACTGTTATAATAGTTTCCTGAGGTTCGATGGTGATGACAGTTGTTTACACAGGTAAAGGTAACAGCTGTTTACACAGACAAAGATTGTTGTTTACAAAGGTAAAGATAGTAGTGGTTACGAGGGTGAAGGTCACACATCTTTCACATACCTATAGAAACGCCTCAGAGGCGTTGTCTCGATGGTAGGCCTAAAGGATAATTCGACTGAGGCACTCACAGGACATGCTCGTCTCTTTTCAGACTCGCACTTTACATTCCGCAGTAAACATGAAGCTGAGGTGCAAGAGAATTTCGCATGGAGTTCACACATCTGGATGGAAGCTGCAATCGTTGGATTCTAGACCCAAATCAGCGCTACATCCATGATGAATGGTAAAGCTTTACATGAGAAGGGTTTAAGCATGGGCGTATTTAGGGTGGGGGGTCAGGGTTCAAACCCCGAAATAAGTTTCCGAAAAGGCTTTTACAAACCTTAACTTTTTATAGGCTTTTAAAAAACTTAACTTTTGCGACAATCTTCCATGGAACCTCCCCCCGAAATCTTAAATCTTAAAACCCCTCCGAAATCTTTTCATGGCTACGCCCAGAGGTTTAAGGTAGGAGTCACACTGGCAGGAAGAGCAGAAGATCAGCACAGATGCTGGATCGATTTCCGTTACCATTTAAAAAGCCTTTCATTCGCCAGATGGCGTTGGTAAAATGAAAAGTTGGACATGATGGACAAAGCTGCCAAAACAGTAAAATTCGACTGCTGTAATACTTGTGATCATCCGTTCATACTATGAATTGTAATCATACTACTGTGTGTCAGTTTGAAATAATAAACGAAGATTATTATTATTATTATTAACACCAAGAGGCAGGCATGGGTATGAAGTGCTAGCGAGTCGCGACTTCATTTTCTTAGCCTCGGTATATGAAGGCGAGTGGCCAGTTCCCTCCCTTGCCGTCTCGTCTTCCCACCGACTGTGCTCGGTCACTGTGCTCCTTTTGGCTGAGATGGCTAAGTGGGCGCACCTGGAGCAGAAATCTCGAACCAGATTTCTGCCCTGGCGGGGAATTGAACTCCAACCTCTCGATTAACAGTCAAGCACAGGGATGGCGAACGTTTTTCAAGGTGCGTGCCGAAATGCCGCCGAAACTTTGTAAAAAAAGCCCCTCGGATTTTTGCAGTATATAATTGTTATTCTCATAATTATAGGCCTAGATTTTAAGTGTAAAAGCGCAACAAAAGATGAATTAAAAGCCATTATTTCAATAGAATGGTGTTACAATAAAGTCCATCATAAAAGAAAATGTGGATTCCTACAGTGATTTTGTATTTGTAAGTTTGAAATTTTTTTGGGACGCTCCAAATTCCACGTGCCCAAAAAATTTGAGCGCGTGCCACTTTGGGCACGAGTGCAATAGGTTCGCCATCCCTGGTAAAGCACGTTTGCCAGTAAACTGAACATATTTCATTCGAGTGAATTTGAGGCTAATGGTTTCGCATCGAGTGACTGTTTGAACTGGAAAAATTCGATCGTTGAACTGGAGAAATTCCATCGATTCTTGGAGGACACAAAGAAAAAATTTCGACTTCCGGAAATTCAAGCTTCCCGAAGTGCACCGGTGCGAAACCGTAGACTTCCGGTTTCGTGTCGGTTGTAGAGGTTGGACAAAGACAGGTAGGAGTTCACCTGAAGAACCGGGCGAAGGAGATCGATTACATAACAATGGGGAAAACACTGGTTATCGATCAGTGACCAGGTCTGTCAATATGCGTTTCAATGTGTGTTCGTCGTCCTGTGGCTCTGTTAGTTGTGAGTGAGTGATGCTGTTTGTGCGTGACTTGGTGACTGTTTCTTTGACTGAGTCAGTCGTCATCGTCGTCGTCATCATCATCATCACAGTCATAAATGACAACAACAACTCATTAACGTAACAACATTTACAATATCAACATCAACACCACATTTACATTATATTATCATCATCATCATCAACATTAACAATATCATCAATCATCAATGACGATATTATTATCATCGTCGTCGTCATCATCATCATCGTCGTCATCATCATCGTCGTTTAAAATCATCATCATCATCATCATCATCATCGTTGACAACAACGAACAATGGCATCATCGTCAATCACGCATCATCATCATATTATATATAATCATGATCATCATTATTATCATCATTATTTATCATCCAAATCAATTATCATCAGCGCCCATTCATCATCATCATCATTATTATTATCATTATCATTATCATCGTCGTCATCATCATCATCATCATCATCATCAATCATCAAAATCATCGTTGACAACAACGAACAGTTATGATCACAAGAAACAACAGCGCCGTAGTCGTCGTCATTATCATCATAATCATTATCATAGTCGTCGTCATCACTTACCAATGCTTTACCTTGTCTTTTCCCACCTCACCTACCCGTACCCCATGCAGTTACTGCATGTCACATATTGAGTGCACCTGTGTCACAGCAAGTCGTATATACAGGTAGACGTTATTAATAGGCACACCTGACAGGTAGCCTATGCAGATGGATGGAATAACAGGTGATGCAATTAGTGTGAAGTTATTCAGGCAGGCGTCATTCAGGCCAGTGCATATTTTAGGCCACCGCCGGCTGTCTGAATAACTGGCAGGGTATAATATTAAATGCCGGCCTATATAGGCCTGGCGGTGTCTCTAGGCCTGTTTATATACATGGCCTGTCGGTGTCTTATCTGTTTATATACATGGCCTGTCGGTGTCTTATAGGCATGGTTTTTATATATGGCTCACGTGTGACTTACGCTGTTAAAGGTGTCCAGAGTCAGGGCTTCTGTTATGCGTGACTTATATATATACTGTCCCGTTGCCGATTGGTTAGAGCGGTCGCCTTGTAACGTGGAGTGGTACGGGTTCGAGCCTCCCAAGCCTTCCCTTAAAAAGTTACTGTGTAGGGATGACGAGCAAGTCCAATACTAACAGCTGCTTAGCGCTATCGATTGATGCTTGATCATTAGATAGAGATGCCTATTAAATGCGTAATAATGATGACTCACTGTATGTATGTATGGGCACTTGTTATAGCGCCCGTACCAGTGAGAAAGGTTTGAGGGGGCACATAAAAGCGGCCGAAAGGACCACTCTTGGCTCCCTGCAGGTCACAGTTTATGTATGTATGTATGTATGTATGTATGTATGTATGTATGTATGTATGTATGTATGTATGTATGTATGTATGTATGTATGTATGTATGTATGTATGTATGTATGTATGTATGTATGTATGTATGTATGTATGTATGTATGTATGAGCACTTGTTATAGCGCCCTTCAAGATTTCTACTCAGAGGCGCTCCCGACTACAGCGCGGACACTGAATCGGAGTTCCACGCCGAAGCGCATGAGCAATTGCGAGTGAAGGACTTGCCCAGGGTCCCTACGCGGCGGCTTGAGGTAGATTCGAACCAGAAACCCTCCGGCTGCAAGACCTTGAACATACCCCTACACTACCGCGCCCCACTGTGACTGTACTTCGAAATGTGTATGGCCCGGGAGCCATGCGGCCAAAGGTGCCAATCTTCACATAAGTGTTGGTTGGGTCCTTGACGCCGGGCAGGAGCATGCTCGCACAACTTTTTGGGAAACATTAATAGGCCTACTATTTAAAAAAATACTGTGATATATTGACTAGCTGTGTGATAGGCGCTTTTCATTTCACCAATATCTACATTGTAGTATAATAAACTTTTCCAGTGGTTGTAAAAAAACTTTAAAATATTCTTATAGATAGCCTCCTATATATAAGCAGAATCGCGCCTTCTCAGTGGTTGACCCCTCCATCTGGAATGGGCTCCCTTTGGCGCTGCGATTGCATCCCAGAATCCACTCTGAATCTTTCTATTCTTGCCTCAAAACTGTCCTTTACAGCCTACAGCTGGGGTCGGGAGCGCTCCTGAGTAGTAACCTTGAAGGGGCGTTATATAAATCTTCGTAATGAATGAATGAATGAATGAATGAATGAATATCGGATTAATGCATACCAATAATTTTATCCTATTTGGTCTGTACTTGACTTAGGTTGGCTCACACAACTTTTAAACACTTCCTTGGATATTGGTGGTGACGGATATCACACCCGCTCAATTCGTTGAAAGATAAGCAGGGTCCTTGAGGCCATACGGTCGCTCTAGAAAAATGCGTACATTTGCATTTATATGTTGCAAGGCAGCTTATTCAGAGCTTCTCATTTGAAAATAGAAGGCGATTTGAAAATCGATGGCGCTGGAGTGAGTAGGCGATCGATGCGCGGTCGACCTCGGGAGCTTTTTTGTACAGCGTATTCTGTGTATCGCATTCGTATTTCTGCGTATTATATGGTTGTCGATTAACTGCTAGAGTCTACGCAACACTTATTAACCGTCGAAAAGCCTCCTCTGCTTGTCGATGCAATGTTACATCGATCGTAGCCTGAACTTTCACAAGTAATGTAAATTAGATACATAAAATAATCGTCTGGCTCCAGATTCCTCTTGGAGTCTAACTCATCGAGCTCGAACGATTTACCGATCGACCAGACCTTTGCTAGGCTATCGACCAAGCAGATCGATCGCCTCAAATGAGAAGATCTGCAGCTTTTGCCAAGGAGTTGGGCTGACAACAGCAAACTT